>VVHJ01032359.1:0-35652 GCA_015107715.1 Tylochromis polylepis
AAATAAAAGTTATAAAAAAAAAATAAAAAAAAATTGATCGTTTTTTGGGTTGTTTTTTTTTTTTTTTTTTACTTCATTTAGGTTGTCTCATATAGTCTTTTTGTAGTTAACATGTAGTGTACATTTTTTTTTCTTTCTTAATCTTACATTGTTGTTTTGTTTTTCTTATTCTTGTTTCTCTGTTTAGCATCACTGATGCGTTTGAAGGACTCACTCTCAGCCTGCTGTCTTCTCTGATGATCTCTGGGCCAAACTCTCCCTTCTACAAATCTCTCATCGAACCCAAACTGGGAACGGACTTCTCTTCTGTTGTTGGGTGTGTGTGCAGGCTTTATAACATCCGCATCAAACCTTTAATTTTACCAGTTTCGTTGGAAGTTTAATAACTGATGCATACAGTTTGGGTCTGTATACCTAGTTATTCTGTTCATATGGAATTAAACAAATTCTCTTACCAGTTGTTTTTCAAGAATTCCAGTTAGGCATCCATGACCTACATGTACTTTTGGAGAATTGATACAAGTGTTGTATCCTGCAGATATGATGGCAGCACCAAAGAGGCATCGTTCAGTATTGGACTGCAGGGAGTTGATGAGGAGGATGTAGAGAGGGTGAAACGGATCATCAGCCAAACCATCGATAAAATTATAGAGTAAGTCCCCTGATCAAGTTTGCTCTCTTGTCTAACTTTCCTTCTTTGGCTTAACAAACTAAAGCCTATGCATCAACTGTTATCTTACACTTTATGTAGCAGATTTTAAAAATGTAGGAAAAAAAATAAAAAATCATATGCTGGCAAACCTGTCAATTTATAACCAGGCAAAATAAAAGTCATCGGTGTGTCTAATGTTCTTGTTTTGTTTTGCTTCTTGAGTGTGTTCACGAACTGGTTAATCATTTAGTTCATTTAGTTCCATTACTGAGCAATGGGAGGAGGCACATCTAGCCTTGTCACTTACAAGTTATAATTTACCAAAATATGACAGACCTCTTGTATTTACTGATAAACCAATATTTCTGTAACATTTACAACTCAGGAATTTTACTTTCTCTGCACAGAGTGAGTGACAAAATACAGCAAGATCTTTACTGTAGGGTTTGAAGCATGTGTATGAGTTAAGATTTCATCATTGAATAAAGCTAAAACAGGAAGAAAGGAAGAAGCTAGAAAATAATTTTCCCACTTGTCATTTAACAAAGGAATGGCTTTGAGGAGAGAAGGATTGAGGCTCTCATCCATAAGATCGAGATCCAGATTAAACATCAGACCACAAACTTCGGCCTGTCTCTGGCCTCGGTGAGTTTACAGTTGTTCATCTATGACCTTGATTTTGTTTTTACAGCTACAAGGGCACTTGTAGTTGTAAAAACATACTGCCTACATCCAAGTATGTCTTTGCAGTGCTAAGTTTATTAGTGTGTGTTCCTTTTGCATAAAGTCTCACATTGAATGTTTGTTTCCCTCGTTTTTGTGTTTAATACCTGTACAAATCAACAATGTAAATTTACCTGTTGTTATTGTTCTGGGAGGCTGTCTTTGGTACAGTGTTTAAGAGTTTCATTTGTTATAAGGTGTAAATAATCCTAGTGAATTCCTCACCAAAAGCATTATTCATCTTATGTTTTTAGTACATAGCTTCATCGTGGAACCATGATGGGGATCCGGTGGAGCTGCTGCGAATCAGCGATAGTGTTACCAAGTTCAGACAAGCCCTGAAGGAAAACCCTCGCTTTCTCCAGGAGAAAGTCAGGCAATACTTTAAGGTGATTTAAGCACATACTGTTTGAAATATTTTTTGTTTGTGTGTCTTACTTATAGGTTCAGGGCTTTACCATTTAACATTGTTGGGAAGATAAATTGCACAGTTAGAGGCTGAGAGTATAATAAAATACTTTTATTTTCATAGTTAAATACAGTTTAAGTTTATTTCTTATGTTGTAATATCAGAAGACATCTCCTGAATCCCTTGGAGACAAAAATGCAAAAGAAAAAAAAAATTAGATAACTAAATAAATAAACAAATAAATAAATGCATTAACAAGCATAATGCAGGGCAGGTATTTGCTAACAAAGGATGCCACCTCGGATTAATTTTGGGCTGTAATTCCAACTTGTCATTGACCGGCCTTTTAGGAGAATACACACCGACTGACTCTGTCAATGAGCCCAGAGGAGTCCTACCTGGAGAAACAGGCCAAAGCTGAGGAGGAGAAACTTCAGAAGAAGATCGAGGTTCTTTCTGACAGCGACAGAAAGCAGATCTATGAGCAAGGTAACATTTGAACATGTGAAGATTGATCCACTCGTGGGTGTAATCTGTCAAACTGAAGCATTGTATATTAAGACATTCAGAAGATGTTAGTATAATGTGATTTTTCTTCTTGGAAAGGTCTGGAGCTGCTGGCTGCTCAGAGTCAAACCCAGGATGTCTCCTGCCTGCCAGCGCTCAAAGTGTCCGACATCGAGCCAACGATACCCATCACTCCTGTTCAAATAAGCACTGCAGGTGTGACTCTACACTACTTTACAAAGAGCGTGTGATGAAAACTGTGGTCTTATATAAACTGTATATAGAGCACTTTCTCATTCTTCATAGGAGGCGTTCCGGTCCAGTACTGTGAGCAGCCCACCAATGGTTTGGTGTACTTCAGAGCTTTGTGTAATCTCAACACCCTTCCAGAGGACCTCAGGGTTTTTGTCCCACTCTTCTGCAGTGTTATTACCAAGTGAGTAACCTGTTGGTCTGCAAGACCAGTACAAGATGAATCTGAAGTGCAGTGCTTGCTAGCAAGGATTAGCAGTCAAGAGTACTGATAAATGTCTCTTACCTGCTGAAACATCATTCTTTAAATACTTTTAAATATTCCCAAATGAAGTACGTATCAAGTTTTCTGGATTAGTTTGTGCTGATTAATACTACAGACTGAAGCTGACCTTGGAATTATTTTTCACCTTTGAATATTTATTTTATTTTCAAACGATATTCAAACCAGTTTTGCACTGAGCTGGTAATCCCTTCTGGGTTTTCTGGTTTGCCTGTTAATATTTGGTATTGACTGGTATGAACGCAGCCTTTTGGGACCTTAACAAGATAAGTGTCTGTGCTGTGGTCTAATCACAATGGAAACCATAAAAAAGGTTGGGCTGTTGGGGGGAAAACAATTATCAAACTGTGATGCAATGCCAAATGGATTGCAATGGAGTATTAAAGATTTTTCAAATGTGTGTTTGTGTGTTCGCATATGTTTGTCTGTTTAATTAGGATGGGCTGTGGAGCTCTGGACTATAGGCAACAGGCCCAGCAGATGGAGCTGAGGACAGGGGGCATGTCTATTTCTACTCAGGTCATCACTGACTGCAACGAGCTGGATACATATGAGCAAGTCAGTGCTAGCTAAGTGTGTGTTTAAAGCCAATAACACCTTTCTATCTGTGATCATTTCTGTGTGCAAAATGCAAAACAGAAAATAGCTTTCAGCTTGATTCCTTTTTTTTTGCACAGTGCATGGTAGAATAAACTGAAAATGTTGGCCTCTCTGAAAAGGAATATGAATTAAAAATAATAAATAAATAAAATAATTCATGAAGGATAGAATTAAACTTTAGACCAAGACTTTCTCTCTAAAGAAACTTCAGTGAGCTGTTAGCACTTCCTTGCTGTGGTTAAAGACCTGGCTCTCTACCTTCTGTTTCAGGGTATCCTCTTATCTTCCTCCTGCCTGGAGAGGAATCTTCCTCACATGTTTCAGTTGTGGAGCGACATATTCAACAGGTAATTCCTCCCAGCTGTTTACATTTCCTACAGCTAGCGGCACCGACAGATGCAACTGTCAGCTAATGGGTCTTATTTTGTCATTTAGTCCTCACTTTGATGACGAGGAGCGCCTGAGGGTGCTGGTGATGCAGTCAGCACAGGAGTTGGCCAATGGTATCGCATACTCAGGTCACCTGTATGCTATGACTCGGGCGGGCCGTCACCTCACTCCAGCTGGAGACCTCCAGGAGACTTTTGGTGGGATGGAACAGGTATCTTTGTACATTTTAATAAAGGCTTAACTTTTCAGAAACTCCCAGCTATCCACAAATCTGCTTTGTTTGTGACTCTGCATGTTTAAATGTAAATTGTTAAATGTTAAAATATTTAAATGTAAAAAGGATTCTATAAACAAGTTAAACATACCTGTCCTCCACTGGATCATCCATCCATCCATCCATTTTCTTCCGCTTATCGGGGGCCAGGCTGCGGGGGCAGCAGCCTAGGCAGAGAAGCTCAGACCTCCCTCTCCCCAGCCACCTCCTCCAGCTTGTCCAGGGGAACACCGAGGCAAGATACTTTTTCTTTAGCCTGTATTGGAAAAAGACAGTTTAGTGAAACAAGAAAGCGGCACCAGGCACCAACCACCTTGCGGCCGCAGCTCAGTGCAGCATGTTCAGCAATGGAGGCGCTGTCCACTCGGACTCAGTGTCCCCAGTCTCCCTCAGAATGCTGTTAAAGCGCTGCCAGAGGGAACCATCAGCCTGCGGACTAGGGCATCCTGGTGCCACGTGCACTTATGGACAACCACTACTGTGGTTTGCACAGAAGTCCAATAACAGAACACCACTCAGGTTCACATCTGGCTGGCCGTTCCTCCCAATCCGCCAGGGTCTCTGCCCCTGGCCGCCACCCAGCACACACTGCACCTGACCCCTATGGCACCTCCTGCGGGTGGTGGACCTACAGGAGAGTGGGCCCATGTCCTTTTTTCGGGCTGAGCCCACCCAGGCCTCATGGACTAAGTCCCAGCCACCAGGCACTCGCCCTCAGGCACCCTTCCCGGGCCTGGATCCAAACTACTATATGTACTGTATTTTTAAAATCACTATCCATGTTATTCTAAATTTCTGCAACGAAAGGTAGAGGTTGTGATGGTGTCAATACTTTGGAACCAATACTTCATCTTCTAACAACAGGTTACGTTTATGAAGAGAACAGCTGCGATGGCAGACTTCAGCCAAATCATCCGAACGTTACCCAGGATCAAAATACACCTTCTCAACCCAGACAACATGAGGTGGGTCTATGTTACACCTGCTATAGGTAGACTTTATCTTTATTTCACTGTAAATAGTAAAATATCAGGCACTCAACACTTCTTATTTTAAATGTGTCCATATAGATGTGCAATCAACTCAACTCCAGAGAAAGTGTCTGATGCAGCAGCACACTTGGAGACTTTTATAAAGGATGTGGCTAAGAACAGAAAGGAACGCAAACCTGTCAGACCAAATATTACCGAGGTGAATTTGAACAGGGAAAATAAAAACTGTGTAAATGAGTTAATTCATTGTTATAATCAATCCAATTTAAAATTTAAAAAAATCTTTGTGTTTATTGCAGAAGCCAATAAACCCTCTGGATGACAATGGCCCACGAAGAAAACTAGTATCAGTAGGTTCAATAGTTTGTTTGTTTTTCTTATTTAATCCACTGATCAATTTTTTGAAGAATTGTTGTGTTACACTTAACATCTTCATAATTACCATAAAAGCCATAACTTTTATTTCACAGTATGTGGACATCTGTTTTTTGTTTTTTGTTTTTTGTTTTTTTAAGGTGAATTCCTTTGTATGTATGGAAAATATAATGAGCAATCCATTTCTGATTTAGAATTAAATTAATTTGTGGTTTTACACTTTTCAGGAGCCAACCTTCCATCCATGTCCAATGAAGACTTTCTTTCAGATGCCCTTCCCTGTCAACTTTGTCAGTGAGAGTATTCGCACAGTGCCCTTCTCCCACAAGGATTATGCCAGGTAACGACATCATTACATCCTGCTAGCAGCAGGTAAATTACCGTAACACAGTTTATGATATCTTTAGTGTGTTCTTTTATTTAATTTTACTGAAAATGTGTTGCTTTTTTTCTTAGTTATGCATTTGTAATAATTGCTGTCCACATTTTCTCTTTACTCCTTCATCAGTTTGTGCATCTTAGCCAGGATGATGACAGCAAAATTTCTCCATGGAGAGATCCGTGAGAAGGGCGGAGCTTATGGAGGTGGAGCCAAGATAGGAGGAGGCCTGTTCACCTTTTACTCTTACAGGTAGGTCGAAGTTCAATACAAAGGTTTACTCTTTATCAATAACTTGTTGCATTTGTTACACTTTTCTCCACTGACATGCTGTGGTGACTTTGTGGTTAAGGCAGGAAACATCTCTGGGTAAACTTTTATTATCAAAACAATTGAAATGCCCAAAATTTTGTCCCATCTCCAGGACTGGAAGTTTCAAGATATGGGATTTGCAAATTAAGTGGGAATGCAATAATTAGTGAATTAATTGATTCCAAGATTCATTTTTCTGGAGCTTTAAACGTTAAAGTAAAGTGTATTTGATTTTTAAGCTGAACATATTTCGTTTTCAGTGTAGTTTTAACATCCACCTTGGAGAAACCGCAAACTAAAATGTGATTGTAGAATGGATAAATGGACAGACGGTTTAATCCTTATTTGAAACCCTAATAACGATACATAAAGTGACTGAAAGTTAAAATTTTGCTAAGCATTTCAGACCTTTTGACCTTATGCGTTATCTCGCCTGTGTCCAAGGGATCCAAACACAGTGCAGACGTTATCTGCTTTTGGTAACGGTATCGACTGGGCAAAATCAGGAAAGTTCACCCAGCAAGACATCGATGAAGCCAAACTGTCAGTCTTCTCAGCGGTGGACTCCCCTGTGGCCCCCGCAGACAAAGGTGAGTGAGTGATCTGAGTGATGTGAGGTTCGCTGAAAGCAGCTGCCTGGATCAGTTCACATCAAACCTTTAAAGGATTTTAACACATTCTGGACTATATTCCATGTCCTGAAATGAGAATGAACCTGTAAATATTCAAAAAGGTTTCATAATAGAGTAAAGTTTGTGTTTTTTAGCTATCCTGAATTCTGAATTTGTGTTTATGCATCTGTACAGAACTTTGCATTCAGACTCTCACAGCCATTGTGGTGTCCATGCTAACTTCCTCCATCCTTAAATATTTTTGCATCATTTTAGACTTTACAGTGAGACTATACAGTTGAATTTATAGCGCGAATGGATCCCTCAGCTGAAATTGTAATTTAGGCATTTTCTGTTCTAATGTAAAGCTTGTGACTTTGTCTTTGGGGCAGGCATGGGTCAGTTCCTCAGTGGGGTCACGGACGAGATGAAGCAGGGTCACAGACAAAGACTCTTTGCTGTTGACCACAAAAACCTAGTGGATGTGGCTGAAAGGTAAAACTGACAAATCCTGCAAAATGCAAGATGCTGCTGTTGATTTAACAACAAGTAAAGCTTTGTTATGTGCTTTGTTTATTTATACTCTTTTTTTGTGTGTGTTTTGTAAGGTATATAACGGAAAACGCAGTAGGAATATTTTTTGCAGTATAAATAACTGCAGTGTTCATAAAACAGTAAATAGTCTTTGGCCAAAGCCCAAAAAATAATCCCTCTTGGTGTTTTCTGCAGGTACCTCAGTGCTGGTCAGAAGACGTGTGGTGTCGTCATCCTTGGCCCAGAGAACGACGTTATTAAAAAAGATCCTTCATGGATTATAAAATAGGACTGTCAGTAAATATTTTCAAATTGGTCATCCAAAGAACAAGTGTTATCTCAGAAATGTTTTAAATGGTGGCAAAAAAAAAAAAAAAGCTGATCTGCACAAAACAAAGAAGAAAAAAAGTGACCTGATCAGTGTTTGTCATTTGAAATACTTGTATGACTGCCTATTCATATTCTGTTATGTACATATTAGAATTAAATGCTACATCATCACATTGGAATATAAAATCTGTGTGAGTGCTTTATTTTAAAACGGTTCCCCCAAATATTGACTTAATTTGCCACTTATTTGTACAGTTTTTAAGCTGTTTGTCTAATATTTCTGCCTGGGCTCAAATACATTAAAGGTCATTTTAACAGTAATGTCTCTTTCCAGAATTGGTGTCTCTGTTGTCCTGGATAATTTACTGTTGTTTTTTTTTACAGAATCACTTCCTCTCAGACAGTACTTAAACCAAAGTCTCACTGTTCCGCTAGTTACTGCTTTACCAAGATGGCTGCAGATATTTTGAAGCCCCTGTCTAAATGAATGGATAGAAGTTATACTGGTTTCTGTGTGAGGTTGCACAACATTAAAGTTTAATTTATGACTCAATCCAACAATCAACATCTCAGGCTCCTCCCATCAAACAAATACAAAGAACCAACCATATAAAAGTCAGGTACAATAACACAAAACAGTTAGTTTCCACACAATAAATGCTTTATTACTCTGTGAAAGAACACGTCACACTGCCAGCACATAAATGTTGCGTAGTCTCAGACACTCTCCATCTCACTGAGGAGCTACAGCAACAGCCAATTGGACCCTGCTTACAAATAACCACTACAAGATGCCAGACACAACGCCCAGGGTGGATACAAAGAGCAAAGGCAACGACACAACGCACACACACACACACACAATTAGCAGGTGACAGGACACACAACCAGCTTGTCCCAAATCCCCAGAAAAAACATCCTTCAAGTTTTCTACATTTTATAATCAACCAGGCCAACACTTTGAGGTGTGACACTGAACGCATGTGATCCTCCTGAAATATATTCTCTCTCTCTCTAAGCAGCTTTAGGGGATCGTATTAAATATGGGGCTCAAAGTGCAGTACAAAGTAAAGGTGACAAAAGCCGGATTTCAGCCAAGCTCTGTTTACACAACATTTGCTCAGATACGTATCTTCAAGTAATAAAATTAGATATAGCTACTCTTTTGGGGATAAAACCTAAATACTTATACAGTACATAATGAAGAGGGTTCCATATATATAATGTGTGTTTACTTATATAATACTTTTAGGGATCTATAAAATAAAATATTAGCGCTGCTAGGAAGTTCATACTACTTCATCTCAAATGCCATGACCCAAAATATAGAATCCCCTCTGAAAAGTGCCGTGACTTTACCATTCAACAGAACTTTTTAAAATACCTTATCTTTTATAATCTACCGTAACATATTTGCAGTCAGTCAGCAGCTGATCAGTCAGTGAGTGAGTAGCCGTCACTGTTTTGTGAAGCTGTTGTCCTGGTGGAGTGAAGCTCTGCGTGTGGAAGTGAGGCGGTTCAGATGGCCGTCGAGGTGTTGCTGTCTTTGGGTCGGACCCGTGTCACGTGTTCCAGCTGGCCGGAGTCGGACACGTCATAGCTTGTCTTGTACTTGGCCAGGATTTTCATTAGAGGACGGAGCTTCAGCCACCACTGCTCCTTAGGGATCCTGTGACTGAAAGTAGAGAATAGAAGAATGTTCTCTACACTACATCTTTTTCTCAACTACAGATTAAACACAAAGATCTTCAAAGCAAGATTAAAACAAAAAGCCTGGTTCTCTAACTGCTAATTTAATGTCTCGCACATGCAGTTTAGAGGATTTCAAAGGAATCGGGTCAGAATATTTTCCAGGATTGTTCTTACATGTAGCCCAAGCAGGAAATAATCTGCTTCAGATGTATTAGCACTACTTTTTTTTAAACTAGATTAAAGACCTGCAAATGGTCCTCTAAAACATTTGCCTTCTCACACACAGTGAACAAGCTCAGCTTGTCTCATTTTTAACAGATGGGAGGTATGTGAGCTGCACTGCTACAGATATTAAACAATCTTCTTACACAAAGTCTGTCTCGTCCCGGAGCTGCGCCACAGGCTGAAAGACCAGAGTTCTGCGACGCATCCCCAGCAGGCATGCGGTCTCCTCTGAGTTAGCAAACACTCTCCCTGCAATGAAGAGAAGCATCAGCTTTTGCAACTGAGGCAAAGCAATTTCATGCCTAAATGTTCTGCATCCTCGCTGGAATCAAGTGTCACACTTATGAGCTTGCCTCCTTTGTAGGACTCCTTGAGTGTCCGTGTGATCCACTGCATGGCTTTGGCTGCAATTTTGGTACCAAAGTTTCTGTCAAAGGGAGATGGAGCTCCTCCCTGATGAGGAAAAAAAACATTCACATTTATTTAAAATAAGGATATTACATATAAAATAGCACAAGTCTAGTATCTAAAATAAGGTTAAGTGCACTTTTCTGTTACAATATAACTCAAATAATTGATCAAATGGTTAGCTTACAATCACCAGTTTAGCAACAGAACTCTACACAGTAATGTCTGCAATATTTCCCAGAGAGAGAGGATGGATGGATCATGGGTAGCAGCTATTTTGTGGACTTGTACATGTTCCAGTGCGACTAAAACACGGCACCTTGCATCACAGACTCATTTTCATCATTTATTCTAAACATATCAAGCACAGCATCGCGTTCATTCATTTGTGCACATGGCCAACCTGCTGCATATGACCGAGGATGTTCTTCCTGCAGTCGAACACTCCTCGTCCTTCCTCAGTGTAAAGCTGGTAGATGAAATCAGTGGTGAAGTTCTCGTTGCAGCTCTCATTTCTAAAACACAGCACAAGGGCAACAGGCCGGTTAAGGGATCACTTCACAAAATAACAAGCGCTACCTTAAAAGAAGATGCTCTAAATAATGCCTGAAACCATTTATCAACTAACAGAGGACACAGAGTCATCAGGCTGCTGAGTCTCTACACACCAGCGTTCATGTACCCTTTATCCAGGGTCTGCTTTTCACTGCATCCATGCATAGAGATGCTGTGATGCACCACTATGTTTGAGGGCATCTTAAAATAATGAAATTATGCAGGCACACAATGTCACCTGCACTCTGTTCAAAATACTACGTTTGTCCTATTTCCACAGACCTCCATCCTGCTGGGAGCAATTTCCAACAGCATGGTGGTGCAGTGGACTAAAATAACCTCAATAGAGGACATGAAATAAAGTGTAAGGTTAATCAAAAATCTTTTATTTGTCAAAATGGGTTTTATATACATAATTGAGAAATACTTATTTACAAATAACGCACTGCAGGATGACGTTTAAAAATAGAGCATTTTGTATGTTTTGTTCGTCGCACACATACGCACACGTCCGTCCAACAAATCCCACAGGCTTGCGTAAAGTAACGCGTCTAAATGTAACTTTAAAGAATGAAAGTGTTGCGCCTCACCTGAGCACCAGTCCTCTCTGGATGCTCGTCTTCATCTTCTCCGTCAGATGCTCCACGTTGGCCTGAAAACACAGAGTCTCTCTCATTAAGCCTGCAACAGCACTTCTCACTGTTCAATCTCTCATTGCAGAATGGAGATACGCAGGTAACATTTACACCACCAAGGGGCGCCATATCTTGTCTTTTACCCAGCAGGTGAACCCAAGAGGGTTCATGCATCAGAAATGCCTGCGGTTTACGACACCACACACATGCGCTGTTTACTGCTTCTCACTGTGATCACTGAAAGTGTTTTTTACCTTTTGATGCATTTTTATGGTTGAAATTCTATGTGACACGTACTAGTTATAGTTAATACGCAAAGGCAGACTTCTGAAAAACTAAAGTATGCACTGTTTCAGATAGGGCGCCCAGACTTTTTTTTTTTAAACGAGTTTAACAAAAATTTACAGAGCATAAATAACTCAACATTAAGCAGATTAAAATTAAGAAAAACGTGCATAGATAAAATAAACAAAAAGACAATTAACATTAAAAGTGTATGTAACAGGAACATTGTAAACAATAATAGTCCTGACGTCTCTAATCTCCCTGACCTGATCTGTGTTGATGAGATCTGTCTGTCATTGAATGACTGATGCAGCTCAGAGGTTATTAATAAGTTGCTTCATGTGCACTGCTATAATCTGGGTCACCTGCACAGCCCTGAAACATCCAGGGAGAGGCACTGATTGACTAACAGAAGCTTCCGCACTGCAGCGCGATCAGCTCTGCTCCATTACTGCTAAGGATGGAAATGTGTAATGTAGTGAAAGGTATAAGGCTCATTTCCAGCTCTATATTGTTTATTCTGAACTCTTGATTCATAATCCAGTTCAGGGTCAGCTGGGGCTTCTGTGTGCTCACAGTTGTGTGGCTGAGATGACCATATTAGGAATATCTGTTCTTACTGACATCATACAGAGCCCAAAAATTTTAAAAAAGCTGTGTGAAACAGAGGCTTAGGAGCAGTTTGAATCCTGACAGTTTATGCTGTCGCCCTCATAAATGGTGTTACCAGAATGATGACCATGGTCACGCGCTAATTTTTTAATATCCCCTTAAAATCAAGTCATGAAACCTACAAAAAAATCACTTAAATGGAACTCAAAAAGCACTTGACAAGAATCAGGGCTACTCGAGAGAGTAAAAGGTATTGGTATTTTCTGATGATGAGAGGTGACATGAAATGAAGGCATTTTTTGGTGGATACAGACTTTTTCTCTCTAACCTGAAGGTCACGGATGTCAAATGGCTCCTCGTAGATGTAGACAGTGTCGGCGCCTGCAGCAAGACCGCCCACAGTGGCCAGGTAGCCACAGTAGCCCCCCATTGTCTCAATGATGAAGACTCGCCGCTTGGTGCCACTAGCTGACTGTTTGATGCGGTCACACGTCTGATTCACACACACATAAAACATTATACAATCATTAAACAAGAAAAATCTGTTCACCGTGGAGAGCATGCAACTGCAAAACCCACTGTACAAACAAGTAGAGCTGACAGGAAATGGATTGTGGGTGAGAATTGGTAAATATGTCATCACTTTGTAAAATTAAATTAAAAATAAAAATTTAAAAATCTGCATCAGCTCTACTTTAAAGTACATAAAATAGCTGTGTGTCCTTAGAGATGCACAGGTTGACTCAGTAACTGTGGGTCAGGTCATCTTAATTACATTTATAGGTTCTTTAGTTTTCTCTTATAGAACAGGGGTGTCAAACATATGGCACAGGGGCCAGAACAGGACTGCCATAGGGTCCAGTGCAGTCCACTATGTAAAGAGTGGAGATAGCAAGGAAACTTGGGACTTTTCACAGAATTTTGGTGAGTCATCTTTTATTTTACCTGTCATAGCCTGTCATACCACACTGCAACTAATTTATCTGATTATTTGACGTGGAAGTAGACTATGATGATGCTGAAAATGTGCTTATTTCTTCAGACATCTCATCATCAGTTTTGTAAGGGGAGGATTTCTTAAATGTGAATATTTTCAGGATGTACAGAACATTTACAGCAAAAAGAGTTACTCTGCTGTGATTTTATTTCAGGCCTCGCCCAGCTGAGGTGAAACTAGACTGTATGCAAATGATTTTGACACCCCTGATGTAGATGGTCACCAACTGAGAGGGTTTTTTTTTTTCCAAGAAAAGATGAGGAAGGAAGGAGACTGTAAAGAACTGGGAAAATGGCTAGCGACATTACAAGACTGAGTGCCATCAGAGCCACCAGAGTCGACCTGTGCATCCCTTTATTCTAATCAGATGAGTGAAGACTACCAGATGGGGACGCTGCAGTGTCTTTTCCTATTTACCTTCTCAAAAACACTAATATTTTAAACCTGTCTAAGGTTTTGGTGTTCACTGTAGTATTCTTGTTGGTTGACTTTACCCATCTGGTACCAAATGCACAAGAGGCCAAACAAAAGCACTGATGAACAGTCACAGTGATGCGCTCTTCAGACACAGACAGCATCGTTCACAAACTTTACCAGCACAATGTTTTGAGACATAGTTGCTTCAGAAATAATCAACACAGTCAGTAAAACACAAGAACAGCCACTGACATGCATCGTGCCATGTTAGCAATTCACACAGAAAGAAACGAAAGTGTACTCACTGACACACTCGGGTTTTACTTCTGTTTACTCATTCATCTCTTAAAGTTTTAGTAGACAAATTGGAGCACATAGTTCAAAAGACTGAACCTTGCAGGACTGGATCCAGTTAACCAAGTCTTTTCTATACTTTCGTTGCCCTCTTTGCCTTGTTTTTGTACATATTAAATGAATAAAAGTACATTCTCTACATCCTCCTGGATGGTAACAAAAGATAATAAAAGCCTCACATTTCAAAATTTCACAGCAAACCGATATTAATACATGAGGCATGTAAGAAACAGATGCTGTGTGCTGATCGAGCTGTCTTTATTTTAGGATTTGTGTGAACAACAACGGTTTTGAAACTTTTAAACCCATTTTCAGCTATCAGTTGTTTTTCATTAACGGTCATACTTCAGCATACCTGTAGCTCTTAATATCTCCCCTCATCTCTTTTGCTTGGCCCTTACCTCCACAATGGCGTTGAGGGATGTATCAGCTCCAAGACTGAGGTCAGTGCCAGGCACATTGTTACTAATGGTGGCAGGCAGTATGCACATCGGGATGCAAAACTCCTCGTAGTCAGCCCTGGCCTCGTACAGCTGCAGAATGGACTCAAAGGCCTGATGGTGGCAGCCGTAATATGGAGTTAGACCACTAGGGGGAAGACTACACATCTAAAAATGTCAGTGTGTCCTTTAATGGCTGCTTTATGGTGCCCAGCAACTCCTTTGTCTTGTATCCTTCATTATCATGATAGCTAAATCTATTGCTAATTAAATGCTAAGTTGCAATATCAAAGTGGTTGGTTAGGTGGTTTATAAAACACCAGAGAATGCACTTTTCTGTTTCATACTAGCAGCTTTTTCTAACATAAACAGCACATCCCATATTTGTCTGATCTGTCAGGTTTCTATGGTGGAAAGCAGTGTCTATGATGTACAAATAAACCCTTTATTGTACAGACAATCATCAGTATGAAATCATTAAGGTGTTCCTTCTCATCCTGACAGGAAAAGCTTGTTCCCATGAAATTCGAAATAGTTTTAATTTCCTATTGTATCACATATAATTCTTTAAAGACAGTCTACTCTACGCTGTACAATATTTACATTCCCAAATCTATAATTTGATCAAAATTATAACCTGCTGCAAGGAAGGACACAAGATAAAGAAGTAACTTTAACTCAAATGAGACCATGAATATGCAGCTCTGTGTGTGTGTGTGTGTGTGTGTGTGTGTGTGCGCTACTGGCCGGCTCTCTCCAGGAGTTGGGGGGACTTTGGCTTCTCATTGGCTGAGAGGAAATGGAATGAGGAAGAGGGCTGACATGTAACGGTGTTGACGTGACAAGATAAAGCTTGCGAGGTGAGACTCCAGAGGCAGTCGGGCAACGTTTCCTTTTATGTTCAAGAAGCAAAGAGGACGTTTTTTTCTTTCCATTGTTTTTTTTGTTTTGTCTGAAGACAAGAAAGGCTTTCTCAGCTAAGAACAATAGGAACTAAAATGTAGACCACAATCAGTTATGCAGCATACAAACTTCCCAAACGCACTGCCTTTCAAGAAGAACATGCAAACTGTTCCTGTTAGATCGAACCTTCCTGCTGTTGTCAGCCATTTACAAAACACACAGAAGACCGCATGAACACGCCAGGGTCACGCACCAAGAGCATGCCACAACACATCACTGCATGCCCTAACACTTACCTGGGACCTCTGCTGAGCAGCCCGCATCCAGCAGCAAGTGTTTTCTACTGTACAAGTGTTGATTATTAACAGTCTAATGTGTGAATCATCTAAACTGAGCTGAGTTATTTGGCATAGTATGCATTGCCTGTCTTAACTGTAAGGTCTTGTTTCTATTATCTTACGGTTGTGTTTATGTGAAAGCTGTAGGCCTGTACTTTCCATTTAGTTCTGCAAAAACACAAGTTTGGTTGTTAAGCGGGAGGCCAGCGTTTACACAAAACATTACAGAGCACTAACACTGAGTGCTTCTTAAAATTTCTCTGTCATGTGACCTGAGTTTCAGTTAGTGAAACTACGGCACTTCAAAGTGGAAAACTTGAAGTTAAAAATCTTGCCCAGGCACAATTGATTTCATTTCAGAGTGAACCAATGAGCAGGTTAGAATTTCAAATATTTGTTTTTTAATCTGGCTTTTTTTTTCTTTTCTTTTTTTTTTACTGCTGCTAAGCTGACGAGATTCAATTAATGGCAGCTCTATGCCCACACACAATTTTAAGAACCCATTTTTGACAATTTCTGCTAAATAAGAAAAATATTAATAATATATTTTCAATTTCTGAATTTTCACTAGAAAAGAAATATATCCTATAAAAAGATCTAAACTGTCTAAACTTGTGAAGTAAATTTTACTGCTACCTACTGCTTGTTAATGTGAGGATGCGAGCTGGCAATCAGCAAATCCCGAACTGGGCGGTGTGCATGTGTGTTAAGTCTACAAAACACACACACATATACTCTCTAACCCAGCCACACTTACGTCAGTAATGGCATTCAGAGCCGTGTCTGAACCAATGCTGAGGTCTGAACCGGGTATATTATTGGAGACGGTGGCGGGGACCATAACCATGGGCACACAGAACTCGTCATATTTGTCCCGTGCAGCAGAGAGTTCCAGTAGTCCCACGTAGGCCTGCAGCAGTGAAAGCCAGCATCTTAGTGGTCATTATTGAGGATGTACACACAAGTGGGAGAAAAGTGAAGAGATCTAATCCCGAGGACTTCAAAGGTGCGGTGGACAAGAGGACACAGGTGAGTTTTGAGGGAAAAAAACATGAAAGGAAGAGCTGGGAACTTCCTGGAGATAGCAAAGGCATGTCCAAAATCCATACTACACTCGAGAAGAAGAGATTATCTACTATATAATGGAATAACTGATTCACTAATTGATTGAATTCACTAACTGAGCTAGCACCAAACACTGAGCATTGCACAGACGGTACACTACAGCTTTGTTTTTGACGAATGGAAATCAAATGTTACACTTCATTCACCAACTTCTGCCAGATGTTTCACTTTCTTCATCAGCTACAGCAGGGGCTCAGTACTACTGTAAAAAAGAATCACTACATTACTGTAACTAAAAGTGGCTTAGGATAACGTGTACTTTTACTTCTATTGTTATATATTGATTACAGCTAAAATTTTAGCCAATCATAACTATGATACATGCAAACTAATAATCTGAACATGTTTGCGTTAGCAATCAGCAAGAAGTAAACTTGTGGTGGGCGTGAAGGAGGGGGCAGCTTTGAGGTGGGTGGGATCTGCTGATGAGAGATGAAGCTCAAGAAATGGAGTATGAAAATGAAAAGTCAGCAATGGGATGAAGAAACGTCTGTGAGGAGTGTAGTGTTAGGAGAAGCCAAGGGGAGAGAGCCAGGCCAATCATGACGGACAGTGAGACACACACAGGAAGTCAATGTTGCAGCTCCTCACATAAAAGGACAAAGACGGAGATAGTGTTCATTTTTGGCCAAGCTACCAAAGTCAAAAACTTTTTCTTTTTTTTTTTTTAAATGACATGGTTTAATTGTTAAAGTTCTTTGTTAAATTAAAAGTGTTATGCTGGTTTCATTTAATCTCTTGATTGGATAAAGAGCTTCAAAAGCATCAAAATACCATAAACATCCATCTCAGTGTACTGAAAATCATTTAATCTATCTATCTAAGATCTACACGCTGGCTCTGCAGCTTGGCCAACAGTTCATACTGACACATGGACAGACAAGGAGAGAGCCTTAAAAATTTAAACGTGTTCATTATATTTTTAAAAAATAATAATATAGAAAATGTGTTTTGCAAATTGAAATGTCAAATAGGGCAAACTGGTGAGGAACAAATGGACCACAGAATGCTGAGCAATACAATACGTGGCAATCGTAAAATGCTGGTGGGAAACGGTGCTTGATAATGCCAGGTTCAAAGGTTAACCAATGAAAAGATTTCAGATACTTTTTTTTACATTACACAATAACTCTGCTTTTACACCATTATCAGTAGCTTTTTTTCATGAAACCATAGCTGAAAACGTTTGAGCAAATTTAAGAGTTTTCCTCATTGCATTTTTCTAAATGATAAAAAAATGTTTAGAGATACAATATTGATGAAATGTGATTACAAATGAAATGCTTTAATTTGTAATAACCAGGAAAGGTTATTATATACCTCAAATCCTCCGACCACAAGCAGAGAATTGATGTTATGAATCCTCATCTGCTCAGCGATCTTATCCAGATGTTTTCCTGGAAGAGTTCTGACACATAAAAAAATAATGTTAAAAGATGGCCTTGTTTTAATATTACCTAACCAACTTAATTAACTAATTAACTACATCATTCATTTTGTAATTTATCATTTAATGTTAAAGCATTTAACCTTCCTCTTGTGTTAGCTTTCTGTTACTATCTCTTATGTTAATGGGTCGGTTTTGTGTCTTAAATCAACCAAAAAAATACCTTCAAAACAGTGGTCTATCATTCAATTTGTTTATAATTTATTGGCTACCTTGTTAGGCTTCCTTATCCATGAAAAGATTGGTTTTAATATTTTTTCATGTGGTCCTCAGGGTCTTTCTTTTTGCAGCATACCTCTCATTTTCATTCTAAAAATTTAATTAAACCTCAAGAGAATTTTTTTAAAGAAAGTAGTAGCAAGGTAACATAACATACCTCTAAAATAAATTAGTTTTATTTATTTTTATGTTAATATTATTAACTATAGTAACATATGTGGTGTTGTGGGTAATTTTGACACATATATATTTATTTCAAGAAAAAGGCAAAAAAGAAAAAATGATTTCTTTCAGAAAGTTTTTTTGAAGGATGTGATGTTTCCTTGATTTTTCTCGGGGATTCCACTCGCAAGTTTTCCTGTGTAATTCTGTAGATTCGATGCATAGCTGCTTTTTGCATCACAGGCTGCCCAGATCTTTATGTTGTATTTCCCTGGATTGCTGGGCATGTATTGCCAGAAAACGTTCATCTACTGTCACCTCTCCCTCTGTGTTGAACATCGGTGGAAAGAGCTCCACCCATCTCTCCCAGACATCTCTAATGGGAGCAAACATGTCAGGTTTGCTCTAGAATCTCTGTTGTAAAATCTGAGGACTCTTGATATCATTCAAAAGGCCTGAGTGACATTATTGCCTGGAAAATATTTCTGCCTGCCGATGCTTCCCAGAAACCATCAGTGGTCTCATTGCTGGATCGGTACACTCCAGCAAGAACAACACCGGTATAGGCATCCAGGTATTCCACGTCAATGTCATCCTAAATGTAGCCATGGACTTCTCTTCCTTCAAGATTTGTCACAGCAATGACGTGTTTCTCTAGTGACAATGGCATAAACCCATCAAGTAACGATGTCACTTATTCTTGTCACAGCAAACCTGGTAATCGCAGGGTCATTTTGATGACATTTGCAGCAGTTGGCCTGCCATTCAAGCCAGGAGGTACTGCAATCCATTAATGTTACCACTTTCTTTTTACTCAGGGAAGGAGGCAAAAAGGTAAAGAGAGAAGCTCCTAACTTTTCTCTGACAGTGTTAGTGTGTTTACGATTTCAGTTTCTGCACTAATTAATGTTTTATAATGTTATATTATAACAGGGTTGAAACCGACCCTAACAATACAAAGGTCATAATTTTCGCCAGAACATTTTCTAATTTTGTGAAATTAATTTTTTCCATTTTGTTTTGTTTAAATAGAGGTTCAAAAAGCCTCGATGCAATAAACAAGTTTAAATGGCCATTTTATGCATTTAAAACCTAAAAATGGGTCAGTGCCGACCCTACCAGAAGAGGAAGGTTAAAAATGATGTAAGCTTATAATAACAGGTATATAATAAAGCAGCAGATTACCTTTTGGTCCCTAGCAGTGACCCACCCTGGCCAGTCCAACCACCAACATCTCCCCATTTGATCTCCTTAATCTGACGAAAGAGAAAGGCATCAGAGGCTGTTTTATTCTTACTTTTCTAATCTATGGCTGACGCCTCTTTCGTCACAATTCTTTTGTATCGCAACAAAACAAATTACTACATGGTAGAAAAGGTTCACAGATCTCACTATGACTGTTAGAAAAGCCATCAGCCAGACAAACACTCCCTTGAAAATTATTGTGAGAGTGTCTGTGAAGTATCAAGAACATCAGCGATAGAGTTTCTGCTTTTTAAATGCAATGGCTTCTGTGAATGAAATTTCATTCATGTTCATTGTACTTGGGGGAAGTTAGAAACCCTCCACATGGTTGAAAATTATACAGTGACTAAGTGGGGGAAAAAAATGTATTATAAAGCATTAAAAACCAAGTAAAGTTACAAGTATACGATATAAATATTCTATAACGTATAAATATAAGCCTGCTGACTTGTCAGCTCCACGGGATGATTACGAACATTCTTCATGAGGGGGATAAACCACAGAAGGCCACTGCTGAAAAGGCTGTCTGTTCACAGAGCGCTGTATTAAAGCGCTATACATTAATGGAACTTAAATGGGAAAGCGTGGTAGGAAAAGGTGCAGAAGCAACAGGGATGACCACAGCATTGAGAGGACTGTCAAGAAAAGTCAAGAACATCACGAGACACCAGCCTCAGTCCACTTCCCATGGAAAGGAAATACGACTGTCCTGATGACAACATCAGAGGCATCTTACCTAGGATGAGGAGAAAAAAAAGGACCGGGCTGTTGCTCAGTGGTTCAAATTACTCTCTGTAAGCACATTTTTCATTTCATTTGGAATTTAAGATCTTAAAATATTAAGGCTGAGTGGAAAGGCACAGAATCAAAGGTGTTTGAAGTCCAGTGTGGAGTTTCTGTAGTGTGTGATGTGTCATGTGATCTGCAAGTGTTGGTGATGACCGATCCACTGTTTTTTACCAAGTACCTGCCCATAGTACTCAAACTACTGTCAAATGATTTACTGACAGTGTTATTACTCAGCTGGACTGGTCAGTGAAGTCTTCTGGCTTGAACCCCACAGAGAATCTATCAAAGCAGCCTGGGCTTCAAAAACACCTCAGCGTTGCCACACTGATGCAGCAATTCACAATAAAAGAGCCCCAACCAAGCACTGAGAGTACAAACATACTTTTCAAAAGTTGGACATTTTTGTATTGTCAATTCTTGATTTTGATTGATCTTAGGAAATGTTCTAATAATTTGAAACACTGGATTGAAGGCTTGAAATAATTCACATGTAATGAATATAGAATATGGATGTTTACTGTTTTAAATTAAATTATGAACAAAAAAGACTTTCATGACGTTTGCGTTTTTTTAAGATGTCCTGGTAATATGCAATCTTGTCACCAGCTATGACAGTCATAGCGAAGCTACAATTAAGCAGCAGCTCTTTATTATAATCACTGTCCTACTTAGTTGGGTTATTAGTCAGGGATCCCAGCTTCACTTTTCAGCCAATCTAATCTTTCAAAATCATGATTTTGCCTCATGTCTCATGAAAGGTACAATAGTGTGTCATCAGCATAGAAATGGTAACTTATATTGGGTTTTTCAATAACATACGGTATGATTAGAAAACAGTAAGAGTCCAATAACAGACATCTGTGGAACTCTATATTTTATGTGTACACTGTACATAGTTGTCTGAATGACAGCTATGTATATTAAATCTCACCTGCCCTTTGTAGAATCCCTCGAAGCCATCGTTTACAGCAAACATCTTGTGGCCTTCGGTAATTCCCACTCTGACAGCAGAACGAACAGCAGCATTCATACCCGCTGCTGGAGCACCGACGTTCATCACTGCCACGTTAAAGGAGCTCTGTGGGTGATACACAGCACCAGTCACACTCACGTAACACTAACTGTACAGTAGTGGAAGCAGAACCCTGTGGTACAGCGATATGTGTTAGCACCCTTAAGCTTTTTCAAATTTGATTTGAAATTTCATGTTCACACTTTAGGCCCAAGTCCTATATTTAGTGTATGAACACACCACGAGTGCTTGGTTTGAAGAATATATCTCTAAGCAGCTTTTACCGGCAATGCAGTCATGCCATTAATTCCCATGGCATGAAGCAAACTGGACAAAAACTGGACAAATGGTTCAGTTTGGACATCATGGAGCAGGCCATAATCACTGCTTCATCTGTCATCAGGCGAGACTCTGCCTCACACAGCAGCAGGCAGTGATAGCCTTTCATGCATAAGCCACATGCTGCTAAAAGACGCAGTGAAGCAGCAGCTGCTTTCTCATGACAGCCACTGAAAATATCAACAGTCAAATGAATATTTTCCCATTATTTTCAGCAGTTTTTTTTTGCTATTCATTCTTGAATCATTTGGCAAAAAACCAAATGGTATTTTTACCAAACAATTTTCAATCCAACTTTAGACGGGATCTTATTTTAAAGTCAAACTCGGGTTTATGTGGTCCACATTGTAAAATGCAACATGGATACACTCAACAACACAGAATGCATTATGCTGTGCTCTGATAATAGACTGAGCCCTCAATGTTCTTGTTTTCACTTGGGTTAATAATGACACATATATAAATATGATGTGAAGTACCTCAAACGGACAGGCTTCCAACTCTCTCCTGACAATAAATGCTTAATACCAAATCTCACACGGTTTGCTTTGTTTCTGAAGTCTAGCAAGCACAAGTGGGAATCAAACTACAACACCTGATGAGGTCAGACAGAAATGTGTCTGCAGAAACTACACTAGCATCAAAAACTACCAAGTATCAAACCTCGATTTTTGATGCCTTATCAGATTTTGTTTACTTTCTGTTTGATCAAATACAGTTTCTTCATCATGGCTTTCTGACTGAAAAATCTTCGGCTGCTGCATACAGTCAGCACTAAACAGTTGGAGAACATAGGCATGCTGGGATACAAACTTCTCATCAGAGTCCAAAAATGTGTAAAATTTGCACATTTTAGAATCCTTAAAGCTTTTCAGGAATCACAGATTTTACAGTTTGAAAATTTTGAAAGGGGATTATAAAAAACTAATATTCTACAGATGAAAGCTTTACCTTTATCAACCACTAACCATCTGTGAATAAAACAAAGAGCATCGAGCCTGTCCAGTTTGAGTTGAGAGTCAGCGAAGACACATCTATAAAAGAGACTACTTCAGAGTGATTTGAAGCAGATCACAGCCATCATTGCGATTATCCGTGACAGCAGGGCTGGCCGGAGTCCTGCACTGTAGCACTAATGCAACTCTTTGCATGTCTACATTTCTACTTCCAAGCAGAGCCATGAGGAAATAAGCAAAGGCAGACAGAACGACAGGTGAAGAGCACTGACGATGTCCTTTTGTGGCACCATTTTTCTACAACTAAAATAAAGAGGATATTAGTCCCAGACTTGGTACTAAGCAGAAACTAAAAGATATTTATCTCAGCATTGGGAAGATTATTAGAAGCCAGAGTGAATAAGATAGTTAAGCTAACTGCAAAGCAGCTCCTCATATGACCTACACCTGCAGAAGCTTCAGAAGCTGACCAAAAGCCTGTTCAGCTGTCCCATTTTTACTCATCACATACATCAATCTGCTCTTCATCCCCCGCCTCCTCCTCCTCCTCTCCCTCAGCATGGACAGTTACAGAAAGACAGACTCTGTTAGTGTCACAAAAAGACTGCAGCACCCACAATGCACCTGACCAGGAAATACCTTATGCTAATGTACAATTCTCAGAGCAGCTGGTGGAAAGACACATTTGGAGAATAAACATGGTAGTTATTACTTTACTGGTTTAATTATATTATTTTAGTTGTTTTTCAATATTTGGGAGTGATGATACTTACATTTGGCAGTTCTGAATCTGCCTTGCGGCACGAGAGGAGACGGTACGTGCTCAGATTGTTTTCGAAGCTCCTGCAGATGGAAAAAAAGTTTAACAATGTGGAAAATCCACAGTGAATTGTGGTCTGTAAATGCAGCATGGCAAGCATTTAGAGTAATTAAGAAATCAATGTTAACACAGATAAGCAGGAAATGGGGCATGCTGCCAAACTGCTAAACTTACAAATACTATACACAACTTCTGCGAGTCAGAAATCATGTGCAACATTTGACCCAATACTCCTGGCTCTAGCAACATTTAAGCACTTTATGTATTCTTTAATCTGCCACTATGTCGACTGGTTATATATAAACATAACAAATCCTACAGCTGTTTAATCATATCAGCGTAGTTGAATTTTACAGATACCTGCCACGCAGTCTGACCGCCTCGTCAAATTTCTTCTCATCCATGGCCTTCTGTACTTCTTGAGTCTGATGACAGAACAAACAGGGCATTTTTTTCCTGGTGTGGCAGTGCTGCCTGCTCACTGTCTTGCAGGTAAATAGTGACTGGAGGGAAACTCAAAGCACCTCGATCCAGTGATCCCAAGCACTATAGGAGCTTCAGTCTCACAGCATGAATCCATGTACATATAGCTGCCAGTCCATATTTCTCTTTTTGAATTCCAGCTACATCTCTTTAGTACGTTTATAAATAAACAATTTTGTCAACTATATAGTCACTTCTGAAGCAAAAGTTACAGCTCAACAACTCCTGTTGTTTGAAGAGACTCTCAAGCTTTTGAAGTTATTTTACATCATTTTTAAAATTAATCTTCACACCTTTATGTTTTTTCCAGGTATCAAGTTCATGTTTTTGTTTTGCATAAAAATTAATCTGTCACTGTTTGATTTGTAAACTGTTGTGTTACTTCTGTGGAGCTTCACAATATACCATCCAGCAATTCACCCAGAAAAACAAATGCTTCTCAAATTATTTTATATCTTCTTGTATTAAGCTGGTAAATGCTAAATGTCAAGATTAGTAGTTTTTTCTTGAAAAAAGAAGCTAAATGGGCTTGTTTAGGTTTTGTGAAGACATTTCACCTTTCATCCAAGAGACTTCTTCATGTGTGCTAACATTGATCTCTTAACCCCTAGTGGGGGCTGTTCCTTTTGAGGTCATAGACCCATTACTGATCATGTGAGTTGTCACATAATCAATAGTATAGAATAATAGAGCCAAAGTGTGAAAAAGGCGAGGCCCCATTTCCTTCAGTGGGTGAAACCTCTGTGAGACACTGCCCCACCCCCACAATCATGTGAGCTATTGAGGTAACTTGAGGTGTGAGCGGGGGTTGAAATTACCTCTGTGCCAGCTGTTTTGAAGAAGCCTCTTGGAAGAGGAGCAAAATGTTTTCACAAACCTAAAGAGATCTGCCTTCTTTTCAAGCTCTCGAGACTACCATGACCTGGATGCTTGAGAACCTACAAAGGCCTGTTTCATCTCTTAATTTCATCTGCTTTTGTTAATGTTGTATGTTGAATGATAGACTGTGGCTTCTATATGATTATTTGTAAAGTTTTTATTTCTGTTTTTATTTTTTTATGATGTTGACGGTCAAACTGAATTACACATTGTGAGATAAATAAAGAAGAAATCACAGAAAAGTGACTACCCAGAATTTTCATACTGGTCTTTACTATTTTACATTTCACAAAGAGTTAGCAACAGTCTAATATACCACTGTTTCCGCCAAGGTTCACGTTCAGTTTTAGAACTGGATTTTATTCCAAATGTAGCATTTCTCTATTGCAGCGTTTAGAGTAATGTTGTAAGATCTCTTACATGAAACATAAGCTGCAATACTCAACAGGCTCTGTGGCGCAATGGATAGCGCATTGGACTTCTAGTGCTTCACTTCAGATGCAATTCAAAGGTTGTGGGTTCGAGTCCCACCAGAGTCGCTGTTTTAATGGGGAAAACCTTAAAGACGCCCCTCAACATACAACTCTTAGGTCTTGTCGAACTGGGTTTTAGTCAGCCAAAACAAAACAACCTTGGTCAACTAAAAATGTGTAACTACCACCAGGAAATGAAAAACTCAAGTTCACTAAACACAGAATCTAGACTATTGTGGATTCTGTGTTTGCGTGTTCCCCACACAAGCATATGGCTGTCATTTGAGTAGAGTTGAGTTTGGCTGTAAATGAAAGTTTCTAGGTTTGTGTCCCACCATAATCACTAACTCAAGTTTTTTCCCCTCAAATTCTTTGCAAAGCAGAGAAGATCCAGGTTGCACACAAATGCACATCTGTACAGTAGGTACCCAGAATGGGGTTTCTAGGGAGGTTCACATCGCCTACGTGAATTATACGCCACATTCAGAGTCATGAAGTCCCCACTTCATAGGCTCTGTGGCGCAATGGATAGTGCATTGGACTTCTAGTGGATTCCTTCAGATGTAACTCAAAGGCTGTAGGGTCAAGCCCCACCAGAGTTGCTGTTTTAAAGGGGAACACCTTGTTGAAGTTTCCTGCTACACAAAAATCTTTTTGTCCAGCTCAATTGTAGCCAGCCAAACAAAGCACCTTGGTCATCTGGAAATTTCCAAATACCATCTCACCGATTAGTTACAGGGGAAACAACCACAAGAGTCACCAAACACAGAATGCACTCTACTTACAGTTTTATGTGCGTCTACATGTTCCTTACATAGTCAGAACAGAGTCTGTAGGGAGTTTCAGATCCCCTACATGAAACATGAGCCATCTTCAGAGTCAACAGGCTACACTATACTAAGCTATTCAACAGGCTCTGTGGCGCAATGGATAGCGCGTTGGACTTCTAGTGATTCACTTCAGATGCAATTCAAAGGTTGTGGGTTCGAGTCCCACCAGAGTCGCTGTTTTAAAGGTGAAAACCTTGTTACACACAATTCTGTATGACTCCTGCTACAAACTACGAAAGAAGATTAGGGACAGTAAAATAAATAAAAATGTATTATAATGTTTGGGTTTTTTTCAGAATTCTCTTTTTAAATTCCAGCCACATCTCTGAGCAACATTACCAACTTGGTACATTTCTTTCAGCATCTCTAACAAAACAGTTTCCTCTAGCAGAAATATTCTGATTCTGATAATGGACCTTTGATCTGTATTATAAAACCTAACCAATCTCATATCTGTCTCTAAAACAAACATACTTACCATCTGAACACACTCCATAAGTGGCAGTCGAACAGCCTGGTTGCCAACCAGAGACACAACGCAGGCCGGGGTGTTTGCGGATGCCTCCAGTAATGCTAGCACTGCCTCCACGCCCATGCGGCTTGCCTGCAAAGATTGAAGTTCATTCAGACTGAACTAATGAGCACATTTTGACTTTCGCCAATCCATGTTATGAGTGTTATTTTTTGATTGCTGCTTACCAGGATTCTGTCAAACGCTGAGGGTGTTCCGCCTCTCTGCACATGGCCCAAGATAGTAACCCTGGTGTCGAAACCCAGGCGGCGCACTACCAGCTGGTTTTCAAGAGTAAACATAGAGTAATAGTTGGGATTAAGCACTTAAAAATATATGCTATTCCACTTAAATAAAATATATCTAAAAAATAAAATCCACAAAAAAAACATTTAAGGTTTCACTTAAAAAAATTCCAAATACCTGAAGAATGTAAACATATGTTCTAGCAAATATGTAGTGTCAATATAAAATTATGTGACATAAAGCAGGATTTTATAGCACGTTGAAAATAAACAGGAACAACAAGAAAAGACACAGACGTGCCAACAGAAAAGAAAAATAAGGAGAAATCATGCAAAACATCTCCTGTCATGTAATACACATGCAAAGTGAACACGCAAAAAGCAAAATAATGGGTGTAAAGTGAACCTGCTCATCCATAAATGGCTCAATGATAAATGAAAATGCCAAATGAAATGTGCAAAAAAGAATGAAAATACAACAGCATTCAGGACACGAAATGGTGTGTTCCCGTGTTGAAGGAAACCAACATCCAAACCACGAAAGAAAGTGGCCCATGCTTCTGAGGGAGAATTTGTGGCTCCGTGTATTGGCCAGGCTTCGTGACCATACTTACATCCTTGATATAATCGGGGGTTATTGATTTGTTGTGGCAATCTATGGCACCCTCGGCTACAATAATAATGTTCAGCCTTTTCTTATCAGCACGATTCTAGAGGGATATAAAGAAGCACAAGCATTTTAAAACATGACAGAAAATGTTTTGCATTGCCAAAAGCTGGAGCCAGTAATGTAGGATAAGTCTGAGCACTAACTACTGAGAGACCTTCGTGTTTCCAAAGAGCGCCATGTTTAAGAGGTTGCCCTTCATCAGCAGACACTTGCCACATTTTAGGAGAAGCTTCATATGTGAAGTTAGCTGGTCCTGAATGCAGTGTGCTATAGAGATACATCAATATACTACTACTTACACTACCGATGTTAGCCAGCAGGGTTAGTTTTAAAGTTAACTGCGGAGCCTGATTTTATTTACATATCAGCTTACATGTAGTGTTCACATATTTGGTCCTTTCTCATATAACATTTCTAAAAGTACACTGTTTTGAATATGTTGAAAACGTCTTTGGTTAAATGAAGATCACTCCATATCAGTGTCTACTGAGCTAAAGAAACCATGACACCAAACCATGAAGGTCTATAATATCACAATGAAACCTTTCCTAGAATGTGGCAAATGTTTGCATTCAAAACAGAAAGGTTGCTCTGCTGTAACTTTTCATTTTCATATCCACCAGATGGTCCAGCTTCTGGTTCCCCTCTGTGTCAGTCTGAAACAGAGGTCTACTCACATCCTTCACAAAATCAGAGGTAATGTGTTGTCCTTGTCGGTCAGTTGCTCCTTCAGCAACTATGATAATGTTCAACCTGGAACCTCGAGATCGTATCTGGACAATAACAAGAACACTAACCATATGAGACTGACTGGAAAATAATAAAACAAAAACAAAAATGTTCTTCAAGTGTTCTAATGGTCTGCAATAAACATTATGAAAATAGTTTTGTGTTGTCCACCCAAGCAGGTGGCCACATTGGACTTCTAGGCAAAGATTCAAGATGTAATTGAAAGCTTGTGGGTTTGACAGCCACTAGAGTCAGCCTCCTTTCTCTGATTCTCCAACCATATAACTTTCTTAACTAAGTGCCTTTATGAAACCCAGTGTCCTGAGCTACTATTGTATCAACAGAGTTGAATTGAAGGTAGCCACAACTCAGGCAGGCTCTGTAGCACAATGGATAGTGCATTAGACTTCTAGTGGTTCAGATCAGATGTAATTCAAAGGTTGTGGGTTTGAGTCCCACCGGAGTCACAGGGCCAGAGAACCTTTGTTATGTGTGAGTCTTGCTACATCTTAGCTACTGTTCAGTGGGATTGTAGTCAGCCAGCGCGAAGCATCTTGGCCAACTGGGACTGTGTAACCACCATCCAACTGATTAGTTACACAGAATGAACTTTACTTGTAGTGTTGGCAGTTGAGCTGTAATTCAAAGTTTGTACATGTGAGTCCCATCAGAGACAGTCATTCAAGGGCCTATTTTTCTGCTATTTAATAACTGCTTTTATGGACTCTAATTTCCCGTTTGAAATTGGATTGAAGTTTTCTTATAGGAAGGTTTAAGATTATAATGAAAGGATTTTTTTTTTTTTTGTGTGAAACCAGCAAGCAGGGACTTCTGGGTTGAGTTTTGCAAAGCAGAGAAAGGTTGGCCTACTGACCCAACATCCAATGGCAGAAGAATTTTCTATAATTCTTCTGCCATTTAATTTTCATTAATAACTGCTTTTATGGACTCTGATTTCGAGTTTGAAATTGGACTGAAGTGTTGGCCTATTGAGCCAACATCCAACATCCAACGGGCTCTGTGGTGCAATGGATAGCACATTGGCCTTCTAGTGATTTGCTTCAGATGCAATTCAAAGGTTGTGGGTTCAAGTCCCACCAGAGTCACCTTATTACAGGGGAAAACCTTCTTAAAGGCTCCTATTATACAAAAAATCTCACAGGATACACTCCACTTCCTACCCTTGTCACTAAAAATGAAATCCATGAAAAGGTAGCATCTGAGTCAAGCTGGAACATATAAAAACAGAAGCCATTGTGGCACAATTAATAGTTAAACAGTTCAGATGAGAGTTGGATTGTATAGCAAAAGTCAAATTTGAGGAACTCCTGCTTTACTGTGGATATCTGAGGAAACAAACATCACAATGACTGGAAGAAAACTGGAGTCCGCCTGGTCCGCCCAGAGCATTGTGAGAAACTGGTAAAATTCTGTAGCCGTGGATGTCCTGATGTAAATCAAAGCAAGGACTTCTACACATTATACCAAATTCTGACAGCTGTAACCTTCCAATATGTCATTTATAAGTTTCTTTTCTGCAACAGTGATTACTGTTCTCACTGTTTTTACACTGTATTTTCCAGAAAATAAAGGTTTTTGCTGAAGAGCCTTAGTTATTCTAACATATTTTCTGTCACGTAGATCTTTATTAGAAATTTGCTTAGCTAAATGATGTGCCCCTAGCCAAAGACAGAAAACTATCCACTCTAATTAAAACAGAAGCTACTAAAATGGAAACTCTGTGTGTGTGTTTGTCACCTCAGACAGTTTCTGACACATGTTGTCTTCCCATCCATCTTCAGGAGGCATTTCTGGGATAAAAACCCAGTCTGCTCCACATGCCAGGGCACTGACCAGGGCCAGATATCTGCACACATATACAATTTATAAAATCATACATTTCAGCTCTGACTAAAGACAATTCTTTAGGTCTCTTGCCACACAGAAATCTCACGAAACACAGAATGCACTCCACTTGATAGCCTTATCAATAGGCACTATCAGCAGGCTCTGTGGCGCAATGGACAGCGCATTGGACTTCTAGTCAAACACATGAGATGCAATTCAAAGGTTGTGGGTTCGAGTCCCACCAGAGTCAAGATTTTGCCTGGACGTCAATGCTAAATTTTTGTGGACCATGGAATCACACCTACGCGGTGTCATACATACATACATACATACATTACTGCTTTGACATTTTACCTGGAGTCTGACTCACTTGTCAATATTTCTACATTCTACATTTATCATTCAACATTTTCAAAGTATTAAATATGCTTTCCAAAGAATTTGATTTGATACTTGGAAAAGGTTAAGCATATGATTTTGTGGTCACTGAGACTAAGTGGACGTCTGTATATGTGTGTGTGGAATAAAAGATGCCTACCCGCAGTGTCTGCCCATGACCTCCAGGACAAACGTCCTCTGGTGGCTATTAAAAAAAAAACAGAAATAATGTCAAAAACAAACAAAAAAAAGAGCACTTTTGCTGAAAGCCAGTGGTTTGATCTAAATGTGGTCAGTAGAGGGGGAACTCCCACCTTTACCCTATACTGAAGCATGTATAAAAAACACAGTTTATATCTGCTCCATTAAAACTTCGACTGCTTGACCTCTCAGAAATTGTTCACCTCTGGGCAGTGGTCATGATGGCGTCCACAACCTCAATGATTCGATGCAGGGCCGAGTCGGTGCCAATGGTCATGTCAGTGCCGCAGAAGTCGTTGTCGATGGAGCCAACCATACCGACGATGTGGAGCTCGGAGTTTCTCTGGGCTGCTTCCTCATCGATCAACCCTAAACAAAAAAACATGGAGGGAGAAAGTTTACCTTTACATCTGTAAAAGCAGGGTAGCCTGGTGTTAAAGTTTTAAAAAAGTCCTGTAGTGAGGAGTCACCTTGCTGCAGGAGCTCATCCAACAGGCTGCTCCACTCCTCCCTGAACAGGTTGGCTCCAGTCAAGCTTCCGTCTCCACCAATCACACACAGGTTGGTGATGTCACGCTGCACGAGGTTGTGTGCGGCTTTCAGGCGGCCTTCATGGGTACGGAAATCTTTGCAACGGGCACTCCCAATGACAGTTCCACCCTAAAGTAAACAAACATTACAATATTTGATCTTCTTCAGTTTTTATTTTTTTTAGATATTCTTTTGGCTTCTTTTTAGGACATTTTGTCCTCTTAGATTCCTGTATTTTTTCCAGTATCGCTGACCTACAAGATCTTTTATCCCCACTGTTCACTCAGCAGTGAAAAGGTCTCATTGAACTTCAGTATCATCGAGCTGCGAGCTAAAAGCATTGCTGCCTGTGTCCCTTTGAGTAAAAGTCACGCATGTCCTCTACCACAACACATATGTCACTGTGTTTGTACCAGCATAATTACTGCAGAGGTTTTCGTACAAAACACTTTTCATGATGCTAAAATGTCTACAGTATTTACCACACACAGTACTTTTCTCAAAGCAGACTGAATTTTTTTCACCGTTTACAGCCCGTTTAGAAGAAACGTGTGTCGTGTGCGAGCTGAACACTGCAGCCGAAAGATCTGCTCACCACTTGCAGCATGCTGGAGACGCTTTCCCACTTCGCCTCTTTGATGTTGTCTCCACCATCCACCATCCCCTGGTAACCCTGAGAAGAGCAATCAGTATGACAGACATTCACCGGATTGTTGATAACTTGACAAAAACTGAAAAAAGTTTTATTTTTTACCTGACAAATGAAGAACAATGCTCAATATGTTTAAACTGAATCACAGACTCGTCAGTTCTGATTTAGTTTACTGTGTGGTGTGATCGTTTTAAATTGAACCAAAACTCAATAGGAACTTGAAGACAACCCTGTTGTCAACCCTCAGTCAGGTTATGCTTTTTTAGGGTACTGATGTGTTGTGTACAGGGATTAAAACTGCCAGGCGATGGTCCCAAGCCAAAATAAAAGCACTGTGGCACTCAGCTGTTATTACTCACAGCCCAGTGGTTATTTGAAGCTGATGGGGACATGACAGTGCAGCAAGTGAAGGATGAAGCCTGCCCTTTGTAATCCAATTATATCCACACTGAGAACAGATCATGTCTGTCTGCCCCCGTCGTTCATGGCATCATGTCCATTAAAAAATGCACATATTGTACATCCCCAGATATTCAATATCGATGACTCTCAGAGATTCAGAAAAAAAGGATTTGCTATGTGTTCCTAAAACTTGCATTGCTTTTCAAGGAGTGATAACAGTTACTATCCCTATCAAATCCTCATTTCCATTGGCAGCACGTTTAGGTCCAAATACTGTTACAGTAGGTGTGATCTGGGATAGAGCCGAAACAGTAGGCGGCACCTGTCAAGGTAATATCCACATGAATGCCAGAGCTCAAGGTTTTCCAGTAGAAAATTTATGATCAGTGGTTTTATGTTGGGGCTGGTCAGAGTACATACTGTATCCAAATCCATGCCCTTGCTTCCAGTAGGTTATAAATACAAAACGAACCTATAGTGGGTTCAAATTTCCTTGTGGACACAGTTTACTATTAAGATAAAAACAGAGACCTCACCCTGCAAGTGACAATACAGTCCACTTCAATCAAATGTTCACGCACAGACACTCCAAGGGCACCACTTTCATTTTTAGTGTTACAAGTGTGGAGGCCAAAAAGACAAAAACAAGGTCACTCCCTGTAAAGGAATTAATCTGCAGATCTTAAAATGACTGAAAAACAAAGGTTAAACTACCAGAGCCACAGACATAAACAATGATTCTAGTCAGCGTGGGTGATTTTAGGTAATCTTTTCAAAATAGCACCTAAACAGCATGAAGTGAGGCGAGAAATGCTTAAATCTGTTGGAACAGGGCTTTCAGAGAACAGCTTAAGGAGACAAAAATGAAGTGGCTGGCAGCCAACACTGTGCAGTTTTTGATTTTTATGTGTAGAGAAGTTTTTGCAGCTACACTTGGGTGAATTTGGGTGAATAAAATATACTTTGTTTTGAAACAACAGACAGTAACAGGACAATGACTTGTCTGTGACATGTTTGCGTTTCTCTTGATAAACCTGTTTTGACACAACGTGGTGAATTTACACCAAAGATTACATTTATGCAACCCTGTAGATACAATGCATTCAGCCCCAATAGAAAAATAAAACAATTATACAAATAATAATAACGTAATGAAATTCAGATTTTATGTTTCGAGACTTCACAGCCACCCGAATGACTTCTTAAGGTCAAATTCAGCTACAAAAGCAGAGCAACAGGCAGTCTTGAGTCCTGCTGGCTCTATCACAGACAATCACAGCCCAATAAAGAAGACTCGTCAGTTCTAATTTAGTTCACTGTGTGGTGTGACAGACACTGCAGACTCTCCTGAGGCTATGTCTAAAGCCTGAGTCATGCTTCACCTCGTGGATGAAGTAGACCTTTGCTCCCACATAGATGCCCATCCGCACGACAGCCCGGACAGCTGCATTCATACCTGGAAATAGAGAAAAAAAAAAAAGAGTTTGGGGTTGATACAGAAACAAACAGTGTTTCTCATATATCACGTTTGACAGGTTGGGAAATGAACCATGTCAGTGTGTGTTAAACTGCAAGCCTACCCAGGTTGTTTTTCATGTGGACAAAGTGGTCTTAAAGATATTTTTGGCGTCAGCTAATGAAGAAAATGTTTCTGCCCAAAAGCAGAGGCGACCGCCATGTTTATTAAAACTGGAATGCAGCGACTAGCAGCAGTTTGACCTTTTCGTAGGACGTGGGAGACACAGAAACTAAAGGCAGAAATGAGTTTACATCGGTCTCACTCTAAATTAGATCTGTTAGTGAAATAAATAAACAATGTTTCCATAAATATGATTGTATAAGCAGCAGCACAAACAGGGCGTGGCAGAAAGCTAGACAGACCAGCAGATAGCAGGAGCGGTAAATGCGATGGAAAAAAAGGGAGACAAGGAGAGGAGATTGCAAGTGAGAATGCCTCTGAGGATTTTGTGCCAAAAAATAAAACTGTCTGAAGGAGCACTTAGTGAAATTAGAGACAGGACAAAACATAAATCTTGAGCTAAGTCTGGTGTCACAGTGACAGTGCAGTTTTACATCACCGAAGACTCCCGTAAAAGCACGATGGCAAGAAATATCTAAAGTGTAAAAATGCTGAGAGAAGGTACTGATGGTGGTACTGATGTTACTTTGATTCTGCGTTGCAACCTGCATACAGAATAAGAGCTGTAATAGAACTTTAATGATGCTAACGCTGGATGTAATAAGAGAACCTGGAGAAGCGAAACAAGCTCTCCATATCAACCTGAGCTGAAAATAACAAATACATCTTCCACTATTACATCGTTGACTTTTGATTTATTAATTAAGTGATTATTTACCAAAGTATAAAATAAGATAAGGTACGATAGCCTTTATTAGCCTCAGAGATGGGAAATTTAAAATTATCTTATCGTAATAATAAACAGTTTTAAGTTATTCTAAAAAAGATGTCCAATCAACAAGAGGCTGAATCAGCTGATGCTTGGTTTTTTATGCCATTAACACGTGAAATGACTGAATCATTATCATAATGGCTACTGATTATTTCTTCTTTCCATCAGCTCATCAATCAATCTCATAGGGTCAGTGTCAATGTTGGGCAAGTTACTTTGAAAAAGTAATTAGTTATAGTTACTTCTTCAAAAAAGTAACTGAGTTACAATATTATAAAAGTAACTAATTACTAGGAAAAGTAACTATTGCGTTACTTTAAAAAAATGTTTAACCTCTGGGGTCCAGGGTCGGCCGTTTTTGACTACTTTTGATTTGACCTCTACATTTCACCTTTAAAAACTGTTTACCTCGCCTTGTTTGGTATCATTCTTTTCAGCACAACCTCACATGTCTGAATTTACTGTTATTTTTTTATTTTGACATACTGTGTTTGATCTAGAATCAGACAAAAAACATAAAATCCGAGAAGAAAAAAGTTATGTTTTTTACTGTAACGACCACAAACATGTTTAACGAATCATTTTCATAACTTGAAATGCAAATATAAATTGTACATTTTAAAAACCTATGCACAAGTTTTGCAAACAACAAAGTTAAATGCAGCCAAGGCGGGTTTTTTTATAACCATTTCAAACTATTTACAGAACAATCAGGCGTTCTGCATCAAATAAGATGCCACACAAATTATTTCTGTCCACTATGAGACCCTAACCCTAACTACACACTCCAAACACGCTAAACGTCACAAAA
>VVHJ01032360.1:14518-34755 GCA_015107715.1 Tylochromis polylepis
CAAAAAATTATTTCATATGAAGGCAATATGAGCAGAGAGTACAAACATGTTGAGGGATTGCTGTGTTAGTTCAGTGAGAGAGTTATTTGTAAAGAAAACAATTTTCACTTTTTCACAGTTATAGCAGAAGTGCTGTCACGAGTCTGGCCAGAAAGAGTACCAATTTGTTTATTTGGTAGTTCAATGAAAGGCTTCAGTTAGTTAAGAGTGAGGAAAAAAAAAATTGCGTTCACGTTTGCAATTTTGTCCTTGTTATGCAATATTTGACATTTTAAAAAACAAACCAAAAAAACTCATTTTTGGAAATATTTGTGGGTGTTTTCTTGTTTGTTTGTTTGGGGGGGGGGGTTTACTACTTGAACATTAAGGTGGCCCTCCAATGAGATGACAGTGCTAGCAGTGGCCCACAGCTCATTTAAGTTTGAGACCCCTGATCTAGAGTGTGAATGCATTTCACTTACAACTGCGAAGAAGCTGGGCTGCTGGGGATAGAGTCTGCAGTTGTGTGTAGCTGCAGAGAAGAGGAAGCCGTATGGAGGCTGTATCCATCCTCGCTCTCACTGGCCGCCGGTTCTAGCTCCGTTTCGCCATCTGGTTCTGATAGGAATTCTTCCACCCCATCACCCACTTCTTCTCCACACACCTCTGGCCCATTAACTTTGTTGTGCAGGTTAGTCCCCGAGGCCTTCTCTCCTCCCCCAACAGTTATTGCATCCTCCTTCTTCATCTCCTGCAAAAAATGTAAAAAGGCACAGACAGATTCAAACAAAACTGAAAGTGCTGGGTTACTATGGAGCACACTGCACATTTTAGTACAGCAATTACAAGCATCATGCTCGCTTTGTCCTCATATGGTGCTATACCTTTGGGTGCCTTTCTGTCAGTGGGTTATCTTCTAATACTGAGTCTGTCAAGATAGTAGAAATGAATAATAAGAAGGTTTGCAAAATGCATAGTCTGATGCAAACTGCATGTTATGTGGCAAGTCAGTACAAATGCTTAAGCATGGATGTTCGTACCTCCGTGGATTTTTTCAGGGATTTGCTGTGCCCACTTCTCACGTTCACATTTTATGGATGACATTTGGGTTTTTGAGTGCACCACCTCTCCGGTCTCTCTCACTGCTGCAGACTGTGGAGGCGTTCCACTGCGGTAGTGCTCCAAAATGTTTGACTCGCATCCAGATGAGGAAGAGAGAGGAATGCTCCTCAGTCCCACAGGAAATCCTGCAAGATGGTTATCTTGACTGTTGCAAAAAGAAGAGAGTGAAGCTTCTGTCCTCTCCTCCAAGCTACAGTGAAGAGATGAAGACTGTACAGTCCCAGTGGGCACTGTGGGGCTGTGTGGCTCATGAGGCTGGAAAGGCCCAGAATCCCAGGCAGCAGACAGAGCGTGGCCATTTTCCTCACAAAGGGACAGAGCAGCCTCAACTGCAGCTGCATCCAAAGCATCAGCAGCTTCATCAGCCTAGAAAAAGAAACATACAATGAATGAATACCCATATTGTAAAAAAAAAAAATCAAAAAATCAAAACAGGTCTCATAAATTATTTAATTTAACCTAAACAGTAAGTTTTCTTGACTTTTAGAACCTTCTCTTCAATGATGGCGATGATGTCCCCCACTGTCTTCAGGTCCAGCTCATCTCCCATGTATGACACAGTCACATCGTCCTCACTGAGCTCTGACACCTTATCTTCTACCACAGAGGAGACAGGCTGGCATCCAGGGGCCACAGATGGCACCATCACATTCACTTCTGCATGAATGCAACAACTGATTTACTCTGTTTAATATTTCAGTGCCATGAATCTAAATTCTTATTTAGTATCTAATAATTATCTCGTAATTGTAAAATAAAGCACACGGTAACAGTCCCTTTATAATAATTTAACCCTACAAGCAGCATTATTACATCTTTGCTAGTTTAGAGGAGATGGCCAAGAACAGATCTGATCAACAGGTCACAATTAAATCCTCTATATACAATGCAAAGTTTGTGACATTGAGAATGTGAGGGTGTTTGATCAGAAAGTGGACAGACCTGCACTTGCTGAGATGTTTGATTCAGCAGGAACAGGAGTGGAGGCAGAGAGAGGAACGCTGGAGGCAGAATCTGCGCTGACCATAAAACCCAATGGAGGAGAAAACTGGGCGGGGCCTGCTTCCAGGAGACGGGACAACATCGGGGCACCTGTCGTGCAAGTATTCACGCATACATTAACACACGAAGTGCAGAGCTCTGACAAAGCACCTCAGGCTATCAGATATATCAGTATTAGCAAACATTTGTGACAATGGCATCACCAGATAGCACCCATGCATTCAGAGTTCAAGAGTAAAACTAACAATTATAAAACATGGTCAAAGAGCTAAAGATAAGAAGACCTCTGGGGCGTTTTTTTCTGTATCAAAGGGGGGTTCTACTGAATGCTTTTTTTTTACTGGTATGGTAATCTATTGCTTTGTGAGACATTTCTGTTTATCGAAATCCAAAAAGTAAGATTTAGTTTTGTAACAAGACATACAAAGCTCAAACATTTTAACAGAGATCAATAGTGATCAAACACAGCATCTGTACCTGCTGCCTGAGAGAGAGGCTGACAAGGTGGAGCCAGCTGCAAGTCATGTGCTCCTGACACATTACCAGTGGACACGTCACCGTCTCCAATCTGAGATAAAGATGCATACACAAATCAAACACGTCTAAAACATGAAGCAGTGCTGTTTAATAATAAATCTGTTACTAATTAACAGGCAGGGCAGCATAGCTGGTGTTTTTTTATCCCATCAGCAGTGTCTGATCAATACTGGATTTTTAAGGCCAGTGCCAATAAAGAGAGTAAAAAGTTTTGGTATTGATATGGTAGGCAAAATGGTTTCTTCTTCACACATCGCAGTCCATAATATGTGAAGTGAATTTTATATGTACAGTGATTTTAAACAGAAGCCAAATCTAAACAATAACAGAGAACTGTAAGGAAACAGAATGGATAGCCAAATTATTAGATACCCTCTAAAGCAGAATGATCATATAAAGGTAGACTGCCCTGCAGTCTTATACAAGTTAATTATTGGCATATATATTGAAGCCCTTCAACACACCAATCTGGAATTTGTGGCCAATATACTGCCTTTCTTCAGTAACTCTGACAGGAGGGGAGATGGTGGTGGTGTGGCTTTCTGACACAGTAACTTCTTTTGGGTGGGGTCCTCTAGCAGGGACCCGTGGCTGATGTCATCATTACCAGAAGGCTTAGCAAATGTCATTAGCCTGGCTGAAGCCTAGAGATAGACAGAGGGAAACGTGAAGTTTTATTAGGATTTACAGATGTAGTTATTATCAATTCTCTAATATGTTTTCTTTTTTTGTCTCTGAAGGGAACGTTCAAAAGTATTAGACTCATTTCCAAAATAAAAACAGTTATTTTCTATTTTCACTTCTGGTAAGTCACTTTAAATACCTAAAATGAATTTCTTAGGTATCATCAGCCCGACTTTAGCAAATCTAAATTTGTGACACACAAGAAACACGTTACATTACATCTACTAGGTATATACTGGACATATAATGAATGACATTATATCTGCTGAGTGTTGTGGTGAAACACATAGTTTAAATCTGTGACTGTTTAGCAGTTTTTTTAATAGCACACTTTGTCTTGGTGTAAACTACATGTGTGTAAACATATAAATATTAGAAATAGACAGACCATGGCATGGGCCAAGCAGGCACATTCCCAGGACTCTGGGCCAGATTTCTTTCATGAATACAGTATTATTGTGTTTTTTTTTCTTTAATATTTGTATAAAGGAATTTTAAAATTCTAATATGATGATAAAATAGATGGAATGTTTTGTAAATTAGCCAATTAAGTCACAATGACAAATCAAATGTCAATTTGGTGGTTAATGAGGAGAAATCAGTCTGTGGGGGAAAAAGACGCATTTAGCGAGTTTTCAAAGTGTTAACTGGCAAGAGCCGTTCTGGTGCTACAGTCATGACTACTGTAGAAGACCTGGATGCTAAAACTACATCCACACTGGAAATAATTCGCTCCTCTTGCATTACTTTGAAGCTGATGGCTGGACACCTGCAGACATTCAAAGATTTGGCTACAGATAACGACAGAATTATTAGCCCACCGATGAAAATCTATTTGTATTAGTAAATAAGTAAGTATTTCCCCAAGTGCTGTTAAACCTGAAAAAGATTTTTTAAGATGGCTTTTCCAAGCACCCACATTTTATTTAGGATCCTTATATTATTTTACTTTAAACACAGAAACAAAATTATTTCATAAAAACAGAAACTACCAGGGTTAAAATTATTAGCTCCCCTGATGATAACAGTCAATTGTGTATCCTTTTTGCTAGATAATAGCCTGCATTCAGCTGTTGTAGTTTTCAGCAAGTCTCACGTGTGTCTCCTGAGCAATCTCAGCCCAATTTCTTTGGTAAATCTCTCAAGATCCTTCAGATTTTATGGTCTCCAGACGTGGGCCTTGGTCTTCAGTTCACCCCACAGATTTCCAACAGGATTCAAGTCAGGGCTTCGGCATGCCAGTCAGCATGTTCACTTTGATCTTCTAGAGGTAGTTCTTCAGAAGAATTGTTTTAGGTTGTGTTGGAAGACAAAGCAACGACCCAGACTCAGTTTTATTTCTTGTGGAGGTTTTCTTTCATAACCTTCACATATCCTTCTTTCGTCATGATTTCTTCCACCTTGACAAGATTTCCAGCTCCAGATGCACTGAAGCCTCAGCGTTTCACTGTGGAGACGGTGTTCTTTGGGTTGTATGCTTCTCCCTTCTTTCTCCAAACATAAGCAGCATCTCTGTGGCCAAAGAGCTCTACTTTCATCTCAGCTGACCAAAGAACCAGGTTCTCCAGGTTGCCCTTAGCATACGTCAGTCTGGCCTGAAGGTATCTCTTTTGCAGAAGTTTTCTTGGTCTGCAGCCTCACAGTCCATTCCTATGCAGGGTTCTGGTGGTCGTCTTCTTTGAGACTACAATTTCCAACTTGTGCAAGTCAGGTTTTTGCAGTTGTTCTGAGGTCTTTAGACATGTCGCTCATTAGTTTTCTTTCCCTGGTCTTTGTAATCTTTCACTTCCTACCTCTGCCAGGCTTTTCTGTACTGTGTTTTTCTCTTTGAATTTCTTGATGATGCCTCTCATTTCAGTTCTTGACACTTGGAAAGGCTGTGATAATTTTGTATATACATCTGCTTTGGAAGCACCAACAATTCTTTTTCTCAAGTCTAAACTGTTTTTGGGGTTTTTTGGCATGATGTTCTCTCCAGTAAGAGATCAAAACCCTTGCTGAAGTTTTTATAGTATGTGTTAATTAGAAGATAACACTCAGTTTTAACTTGATTTTACAAACTTTTAGCACAAATTGGAAGAACATCAAAGTCTGTTACGCAGCAGTGGTTTGCACTATGGCTCAATAAAAAAGGTTTGTTTTTAAGGGGCTAATAATACTGAACCTGGTAATTGTTGTGCTTTCTGAAATAATTTTGTTATTGTTTCTATGTCAGTGCTTCTATCTAACATTCACACACATTCATACTCTGATGGATGCATTGGAGAGCAACTTAGGGTTAGGCCCAAGGATATTTGGCATGCAGACTGGAGCAACCTTCAGATTAGTAGGTGACCTGCTCTACCACCATAAGCTTCTAGTATGTCTAGAAATGCTATGTTGAAAATGCATTGCTCTGTTAAAAAAGCACCTGGGAAAATTTTGATGAAAACTTTACATTGGCATTAATGCTGCTATCACAGCTAATTACTGAAGCTTGAAAGAGCTTTAGTAATTTGCATTCTAACTAGCCACGTGTTCATTCTGGCTATGCTGTTAGTGCCTGGACTGCAGCTTTGGAACGACTGATGGAGCAGCAGTGCTAGCACTAACAGACAAGGTGCAAAGCAAAGCTGATGGCCTCTGAGATTTCCTCTGAAGGAAAAAGGTACTTGAATGTGGATTACATTCCTTCTATTAAGCATATTTGACACTTCCTGTCTGTGTCTGCCAAGGGGACTGTTACTGCTGCAATGTTCAGGATGTTATAAACTGATTAAGGATAACACAAAGACACCTAAACAGCCTGTCACTCAAGGCTATTGAGTCTGAACTTTCTGGAAGCAAACAACTTCATCAATTACTTTTCTTGAAAGAACACCAGAAGAAAATCAATGTTTTAGGCAGGACTTTTTTCATTGTGCCTTTTTTTTAAAAACAACTCTGTGTGTTTGACTCCTTAAGATGTATATATTGAGCTGTACATGGCATATATAAAACATAACAGGATAGCAATAGTTTAACATGATAAAATAGCAAATACAAGGTCAATGTAACAAGAGCTACATAAGCTATCTTGGATTCTTGTGCTTATGATAATTCACTCATGGTATTAGTGATTAAGACAGAGCTTCAGTATTTTGCATTCCAACTAGCCATGTGTTCATTTTGGCAATGCTGTTAGTGCCTGGTTTTAAGATTTTAACTCTGATGAAAGCTGCAATTTTTACAGACTCTATATGTGGAGAGTGAATTGGAACTATATTAGAATACTAAAGTTTATTTGTAGTCTACAACCCAATCATGATCAAGTGATAATACTAGGGGTAAAAATAATTTACCAATTATGTTTTTTCTTATTCCCCCTAAAAGAACAAGGTATTAACAGAAACAAAATATTTTTAGAATCATCACACCATTATTAAATACCAATAAACACTTTTAAATGTCTGAAAAGGAGGCAGGATAGCTGAAATGTCAGGCATTGTCATAAGTAACTGCATCTTCAGGGACTTACATTCTTTGTAGATGTAAGATCCAATGTCAAGCACTCGAGTTGGTCACCTGGGGAGAACTCCTGGCTTGGGGAGCTACAGCCTGAGGGCGAATGCATGGTGACACTGGGTATCCGCTTGGGTGTGTTCTTTGCCGCCTGTCTGGCTGAAAGAGGGACAGGCAGCATAGAGAGCCTTTTCTTGTGAGTCATACAAAAGCAAAGCTGATGATCAAATTTCTTTTCAAAACAGTGCTCTCTACAGTGACTGTCCAATTGGCTCAACCTGAGTATGAAAAATGCTGGCATCTCTTTGACAGGTGATCACCTGGAAATGAAGGATATTTGCTTTCTTTATTCCCATGTTTTCTAGTGCCAATTCACTGCAGAGTACAATACTTCTAAAATACCTAATCATGAGCTTTCTGTAAGACCATTCTTAACCCAGTTTAATTGTCAGACACACCTCAATTTTTCATATTTTCCTTAAAAGAAGCCAGACTTTCTTCTAATTTATAAAAGTTTTCTCGAGCAATATTTCTCCAGGATATCTAAAGAACTTAATCAGTTTAATAAAGTTCAAAGTTTTCCTTTGGACATCAGTTGCTTTTTCTCTCATTTTCAGTACCTGACCATTTTTGGACAATTGTTGACCCACTTAAAACTGACCTATGAATAATGAAAGCAAAATTGTCCCCATTTCTTTAGCTTAATCTATAAAAAATGACAAAGACAATACCGTTTTTTATATACTTTTTTGTCATTTGCCTTTATTCGATAGTGAAGACAGACAGGGCCACAGGTTGGATTCAAACCACAGCCACTGCCTTCTGGCCATGTGCCATATGGTCGCCTGCTCATCCACAGAGCTAAACTGGCACCCAGATAATACAGTTTGAGTCACAGGCATAAAATAGTATTTTTGAACCAACCAGGGGAGCTGGTTGGTTAAAAAAAAAAAAAAACCCTGCATATCTCAGCATGGTGTGAAGAATAAAGGAGGTATTTCCAAGTATTGACTTTCAAGCTTGTTAGAAGTGCACAAACTCTGTTTTTGCCTTAAATATTATATTTCCACATCTGTGTTGCATGCTTCAATAAATCACTGCACCTTTTTCCCATTTTCCTAGCAAAACATATAGATATGAGGGTTGGCTCATGACTTTTGCACAGAAGTGTATATTACTTGTACCACAATGTCTGTTATATAAAGAATATCTTCTGGTTTCAGTGGCGCTAAGCACAAATATATGTAAGAAGTTACTTTTCATTCATATTAGTAGCAGGCCCACTTAGCTACACAAAGTTATCTCAGTTTAATAATCATGTCTAAAGCAACTGAAAAATTATACTTAATTTCTTTTATTTTTATTATTTATGGATGACCCATGTAATTACTGAAATATAATTCTTTATGGATGTGTTCCACAAAAAAGACCCCTGAAATTGAAAGAAATACCTTGATAAGCAGCATCTGTGTTTTTTCTTTTCATCTCTGCTTCCTCCTCCTCCAGTTTCTTCTTCCTAACAGATGCACAACAAAAGATCATTTTCATTGTTATTATAGTGTCCAATGTTTAAGGTTTACAAGAGAAAAAGATGTGCATGATTGTACAAACAGGGCTGATAGATTTGTTGCTTCTTACTGCAGAATTTCCTCCCATAGCTCTTTCAGTTTGAAATCCAGATGTCCCGCTTGAATCAGTTCAGCCTCTCTCTTCAGCTTCCTATGAAAACAGCAATATGTCAACTCATCTCACTGATCCAGTTTGAGGTGTGTGTTTTTTTTAGATGAATAATGTGTTCGTGCTGGCTACCTGTGCTTCTCCTGTGTTTCTTTGATCAGCTTCTTTAGTTCCTCGATCCTCTCAGCCGTTAGTCTGCGAACTATCACATCCTCCACTGTCTCCACCACCTCACCTTTCTCGCCGCGCTTCCGCCTGAAGGTAACAAAGGCATCAGCTCGTAACGCTGCATATCCTTTAGATGCATTCATTAAACATGGTAAAGCTATACAAGCATGTTTGAAGTTGAAGTCACTTATGTGCTCACTTTGGGGCCTCTGTCGCTTCCAGGAGCTCTGAGTATTTGGAGGCGCAGTGCTGTGAAAATCCAAAAGAGTATCAAGAACAACTTTGTCACTTGCTCAAATAGAGTGCGTGAAACCTACTGCAGAGATCATGGATTAAGTTTTTAATGTTGTGAAAGCAGCCCTGCGATAGTCTGACAGCCTGTACAGGGTGTTCCCTGCCTTTCACCCTGTGATAGGGCGCTTTGGTCATACCTTTTGAGAGAACCAGTCAGGTGGTCTCCCAGGTTCTGCAAATGGTTTTATGGCACGACTGACCGATACCCTGATGAAAAAAGCATAAGACGACCCAAGATAAATACAGTTATAAACACTTTTAGACTTAAATAAAAGAGTAAGACTTAATATAATTTTGTTCCTGAAATATAAATATAATTAACCATTGCATAAATAGAACATTGTTTAAGTCTAAAAGTGTTACTTCATGTAAAACTGGTACTAAATTGAAGCCAGCCAGCACTGGGCTGCATCATGAACGCCAGTGCAACAGATCAAGAACGACATGGCTAACCATGGTTAATTCATCCTATTTGCATGTCACTGTGTACTGTAACAGGAAAGCAGACCAGCAACCCTTTTAAGTACTCAGGCACAGGAATACTAACAGAACCACCCTAAGTGACAACATCTTATCTTAAAACCTAATCATAAGAGAAAGGATACATGTGTAACTAACGACGTTTAATGTAACTGTGCGAGATTATGACTCACACTATTGAGCATATAATAAAGAATCACTGAAACCATCTGAAAGAGGCATGCATTACCAGTTCTGGTCCCCACTCTTCATGACAGATGTGGCCAAACACAGCTTCTCCCTCACTGACCATGGTTCTGTTGGTCCAATGACAAGCAGCTTGTGTTCTGCAGACGTGGACGAAACATAACACATACTTTATGCAGTATATTTTTAATACAGGCTGTGTTCTGCTGGACTTTTCCGGCCTGGATCTTTCTTCTTCTTCTTCTTTTGCCATTATGATCGAGCTAACCACCAGTACCGGCACTTTAAGTATGCAGCTGCACACACAAAGAAAGTGTCTTTGATATAGTTGATAGCAAACAGTAGCCACCACCAGTGTAAACAGAGCCGTCAACTCGTGATGACAACCAATAATCCGTGCAGGCTGCCACGCAGGGAGCGAAGAGAAGTTGGAAGCGATAACATCCAAGTACGACACATACGCACACACACACACGCTAACGGGTAGCATGTCATGACATTTGCTATTTTCTAACATTACTCACTTCCAGCCCCGTTTGCCATCTTCCTGTCATCCCGACATCCCGTACATCTTGGTAGATAGAAACCCGGCGATTAACAACGCTGGCGAAATGCGAAGGCGATACTCATAGGCTAACATCAATGGATGTTAGGCTGGATGTGGAGGCTCTCAAGATTTTTCTCACTAGCTAGCACGCTGAATCACCGCTGTTGCCCGTTAGTCTCAGTCTGGTATGCCAAAGCTTTTGGTAATTTAAGGATTAACTAGCTTGCTAGAATGCAAAGACTGCGTCTGTAAAAGAGTCGCAAAACGGTCTAATTTCGTCAGAAAGAGTTTATGCTACCAAGCGACGGGCAGCCAGACGAAGAAAAAAATTTAGCTTACTGTAGCCAAAAACCTTATTTCTCATTCTAGCTAGCAGCGAAGTGTTCGTACACGCCCACCACAGTAATAATAATGTACCACCCTGCAGGCGGCTGAGTTTTCGTAATTAAACAGGGTAGCTTGTTTTTTTTATGGAAAGATGGAACTTAACTTGTGTCAGTAGAAAGATAATTATATGTATAAAATGTCAGTCCAGCACTTCTTTTTTCCACATAACTAGGTAAAAACACAAACAACAAGTTTAGTACACAAGTTGTTTGCCACACAACTAGCTAGATTCATATGTAGCATGCTGCGCAGATATGCTACTACTATTACTAATAAAAATAATAATAATAAATTCGCTATTAATTTGTTATCAGTTTCATGTAGCTTAAAATAACATACACCTGCCTTAGACTTCAAAAATATTTGTGCCAAAAATGTTGACTTTAAATAATTTGATTACATGTAACATTTTCATGTAATTTAGTTACATCACTACGAAATGTACTTGTTTTGTGTACATTCAGTCCTTTCCAAGCATGTTTTCCTATATTACTAATTATTTGAACAAATACATTTTTAATTTGATATATCTCAGTTGCATTATACTCAGAATTACCAAGAATCGTTTTTTGAGTGTATTTTAATGAACAAACACGCACAGTCAATAAGAACAATGGCAAGCTATATGATTTCCAAAAAGCTCTCAGAGTTGAAATGTTGAAATTTATGCTTTTTATGCTGTCTCCTATTGAATAAGGACTACATTAACAGCTAGACACAGTAGAAACATTTTCAGAACTTAGTACGTGTAATAAATAATAATAATAAAATTATGATTTTCCAAAAAGAATGCAATAGATGTGAGGAAAACAAATACTAGTTCACCATAAATAATAATGAACTCATTGATTACAATGAACTTTACTCTATGAGGAATGTTTCCAGCACCTTGTTGAATCTATGCCACAAAGTATGACAGCTTGGAAGGCAATAGGGTGTCCAAGGTGTACCTAAAAAGTATCCAGTCAGTGTATAAACAACCTTTAAGCACATTTAAACCACCCCAATCAATAGTTTTTGGATTAAACTAAGAAAAAAGTGTCCCTCACTGGCCATAGTATTGTTTCCTCAAAACCTGGGTCCATTTATGGGTGGCATTTGTGTCATCAGAGTAAGTTTACATTCAATGAATAAAAAGTTTTTAAAAAATTAGTTTGGTTATCAATTAAAAGTGGCCACTGAGTTCATTTCTTGGTAGATTTTTTAGTGTGATGAGAACCATAATTACATAGTTTATTTTTTGGTTCAACTTTAACTTTCATACAGATACCTTCTCAATATATTCAAGAGGAATTTGTGGTTAAATCAGAGACTGACAGTTATCCAGTATTGACTTTCTCTAGTTTTCATAATGGATTTTCTACTGGCTCAACTCCCATGAAGGTAAAAATCTGTGTGATTAAGATATGTGCAGATCCTGTGAAGACATTTAGGATTTCTCCTCATCTCTGGTGGACTTATTTTGTCCTCTTTATTCTTGCCATTTAGGTTGTGTTTGGCAGTATACGGCACTTTTAGATGATTTTCCATTTGGTGGGTGAGTTATTTAAACTGATTTACAGATGAGCTGAACCATAACAACATCAGGAAATTTTTGGAACTAAACAAAAACTAAAACAAAAAGCCCTAAGAACCCCAAATACAGTTAAGAAAAAAAATAAGATAACTTCTAAATTATAATTAAAATCTGGCTTAAAATATCTGATAGTGTCATCCCATCCACTGTGCTGTAGAGTACTGAAGTAAGGGGTGCAGTGAGTCATCAGAGCCGCACCTGTTGGGATAAACGCCCAACAGACTGTCTACAGACAGAATTCTGCAGACACGGTTTACACGTGCACGGGAAAACACTAACAAATGCCTGCTGAACAGAATTGGGAAATTTTGTATAATCTTGTATCCAGCCCCCAAGAGATAAGGCCAGAAACAAGTAACCTGTGTCAGTTGTACTGAGATTGTCTGTCTCCTCTAAGAGATATTCTGCCAATCATAATCTGACCCGTCTCACAACACTGCTTTCCAAACGCCAATCAGTGTGTAAACCAAATTCTAACAAAATGCAAAGAAACCTATCTCTGGGAAGAAGAAACTAAAAGCCAAAAGATAGTGAGGTTATCTGGCCCTAAAAAACAGTTATGAATTAGCAGAATATCTCTTAGGTGTCAGAGATAGAAAAACAGAGTCAAATCCTAACCAAATATAGGACCACAAACTGGCAACTGAAGAAGGAAGACACACAATGTCAAGGCAACCGAAAGAATAAGAACATGTGATCACTTGTTTGAGAGGTGAGGTTGAAACTGAGACACATTTCCTCCTAAAATGTCAATCATTCAGTGAAGTAAGGAACACTTACTTTAGGCACTTCAGTTCTGTAATTCCAAATTTCCATAAGATGAACATCTCAGGAGACAGGGCATGTCCGGCTACCTGCCATATGTATATGTCAGCATCCCACAACCTGAGGGATAGTGAATGACTAGCACACACACACACTCACACACAATTTTATTAAATCCTATTGTTCCCTTTTCTGTTATTGTTATTTAATTGAACTTCTTTTCAGTGAAAATAATGCTAAAAACAAATAAATGAGAACTGGAGAAAAATCTATTTGGTTTCCAAATATTTCCAAACCTGAAAATGATGGTTATGAATCTTTTGTTGGCCTTTACCTGCATTACAGATGAGTGTGTCACACATACAGCAGGAGCCACAAACTTGAAAAACTGGTTTGTTTTCAGCATGATATAGCAAGAATACATCGTGCATGACATCCAAGAGGACTGGGTCTTTTTTTATAAATTGGTCTGGCTTAGATATGTTTACAACAGTCATCATCATGAAATCAGGGTACTCATATTTTCCAAATAGGTCATTTCTGGATCTTCTTGTTGATACCTTAGTAAAGACTATGTTTTACAGTCTTGTTTCCTAGCCACATTGACCTTAATGAAGGTTACAAAAGAAAATGAAAATGTGTAACAGAACTGTTTAGTTGTACAACACACCATAAGTCACCATAAGGACCTCTGTGGACATCAGCAGAGATTGATTCTACAAGAATCAAGCAGACGTTATGACAACAATTTGAAATTTATTTGGAGAAAGCAGCAGCTAGACCAAAACTCAGTACTGTTTGTACAGTAAATAGCACACTCGCTGTGTTTGGTTAGCTGGCAATGCATGCTCTTATTTCTATGGCAAAACACATTATAAACATTGACTGTAGATGAGTTTAAAAACATCTTTGTTGGAGCAGCGTATAGATATCCTCTCTGGTTTCATTCATCCTATGGTGTAGCATCTATTATGAATGAACAGAATGTGAGAAGAGACGTGTTGTTTTGTTGGCTGGACAGATGGATTGAGTTTACAAATGTTGTTACTGAATTCGTAAGAAGCACAACAGAATCTGTTCATCCATCCATTCTCTTCTGCTTGTCCTTATTGGGGTTGCAGGGGAGGCTGGAGCCTATCCCAGCTACTATAGGGTGAGGGGGGGTACATCCAGCAGGGCTAACACAGAGAGACAGACAACTATTTGCACTCACATTCACACCTATGGGCAACTGAGATTCACCAGTTAACCTAACCCTACTATGTCTTTGGACTGTGGGAGGAAGCTGGAGTACCTGGAGAGAACTCACGCAAACAAGAAAGCATGCAAACTCCACTCAAAAAGGCCCCGGCCAGGTGATGGAGTCAGGACCTTATTGCTGAGAGGCAACAGTGCTAACCACCGCTCCACCTTGCTGCCCAGCAAACACTGATTAGCTGCCCAACAGAATCTGATTACATTTTAAAACTACAGCACTGTGCAAACATCTTGGGCCACCCCTCATTTATTTATATTTGGCCAACAAAGAGCCAAAGTTTTGTCATTTTTTTAAAGTGGTCTTGAGCGATCCATCTCAGGCTTTTATTTGTTAGTTTTTATTTGGACATTGGCTGCTTTTTAACTAATTTTCAGTCCAGTCCTTAACCTGGTCATTTTCAGATGAATATTTTTTTTGTTCGCTTGTTATATCACTTAATATCTAATTCAAGAGATGAACCAGAACTGTGTGTTTGCACATAAAAACAGCCAATTTAAAATTTTACCTTGAGACACTTTGTTGGCAGCCTGTCTCAAAACATGATATTGAATTCTCAAAAACATTAAAATTTTATAGTTGAATCTTTAAAAATGCCAAAAATAACACAGTAATCTTAAAATTAAAATTGTATTTTTGCACTAAGGAGTTGACTTGGCATCATTCAGCATGGTGTTCAGTGTGCCCTTAGAAAATTGAGGACAAGAAGAATTGTCAGGCCGGGAAAAAAAAATCTATCTACAGCAGATGAACAGTATCTAAAAGTCATGTCCTTATGTAATAGAAAAAAGTCCAGCAAAGTCCTAACACGGGACCCGAGAAATGCATCTGGACCTTCAGTTGATCCAATTACTTTTCACTAAACCGTCATCAGAAACGGTCTCAGTGGAAGGGTGGCTGTCAAGAAGCCAAGGGAAGGGAAGAGAAACATGGAGAAAAAGCTGAGGTATGAAATTAAAAAATAACTGGACTGGCAACAGGTCTTGTTGATTTATGAATCCAAATTTGAAATGTTTGGTTCAAGAATAAAGGTGGTCATTTCAAATCACTGACTTTCAGGCTCATCAGAATGGTACAAACTCAGTTTTAGCCTTATAGTCTGTATTTACATGTACCCTGTGTTTTCACATTTTGATAAATAGCTGTACCTATTTTCATAACAAAAAATAAGGAATTGAGGGGTGACTCAAGACTTTTGCACATTACTGTATATACTTTTTAAATGACAGAGGATGGTTTAAGTGAACCAGAAGCTCTTTCTGCTATAAAGGCCTATATCTTCCGTGAAGAGAGACCAATTACTACAGGGAAACAAATGTTAATGAGGCATTTGACATTTAACTCCATCACACTGCCACTTTGCTCCCTGCTGCTCTGTGGAATAATAGTCAGCTCTACCGGAAAGACTGGCAGCCTTGAAGAGGATCGCTAAAATATGAGACAAATAACTCTGTTTCTGAGAAAATCCTCCCCTTGACAAAAACTCTGTCACTGAACATGCAAATTTACCAGGGGATATATTCAAGTGTTCTTGTGTATGATAGAATTAGACTCCTAAAATATTTATTTGGAGCTTAATGAATAATTTTTCTCTAAACACAAGCACATGTGAGAATTCAAAATAGAAGTTTATAGAGCCTTATTTTACATATTCTGACTTAATACCTTTCTCATAAACATTATCCTGTCTTAGAACAATACCAGTCCAACTCATTTTGATGTACTCAGTAATACCAAGAATTTAAGATGTGATATTTTGCCATTAATGAATTACACGAGGATGTTATGTCACGGAAAATACCTGTTCTGTTGAGGTGTTATGATCAAATAGGCTTTATTCTAAATATACTATTATTTCAGTCATATTCCATCTCTTTTAAAAGCTACATTTAACTCTCTGTCTTTGGTGTAATCTCAGGTGTGTGAATGATAGAGAGTGTAGAAATGAAGGTCATACCACATGTTGCCTTTAACCGTTGCGCTGCTGTACTGAGCCCATCCCATAGGCAGATCCACCGCTAATTATTTGAAGGTTGGAAGCCCAGTGAAGATATCCTCCTCATCTTTGCCATTCATCTCACTTCATTCGGAGCTACAAGTTGCTGTGGTGGAGGACAAGTGTACTTTCACTCGAGGAGCCAATCGTTTGCTGTCAGTCTTTGTTGTGAGTATGTTTGGAACTATTATGAGTGACTGCAAATTTTTCTTTATCATCGCATTTTATACAGATGCACAGAAGAAGCCTATTTCAAATATTTCCACACATATCTCAGTGTGTGCTGGATGAACTATATTAGCATACAGAAATTAATATTGAATTTCCTTTAAATTATTTCTAGCAAAGTTTTTAAAAAAAAGCCTTCTGTCGCTGACTTTTTATTCACGCCCCTATTATGAGGATCATTAAGATGGTACATGAATGAGTCTTTTAAACTCAGAAACATAACAGCATCTACTTATAAAGAAAAGCTGAGATTTGAAAAACAACTTTAAATCTGCACTTTATGACAGACATATTCTGTGAGAGCAACATGTTAATATTAAGTGTATTTACAACCTCAGCTAGCGGATGCTGCCCCCTTGGGAGGGCTGCGCTACCTCCGCTCCCCTGCCCTTCTCCTTTGAGACCCTCCCTGCTCCTCTTGCAGCTGAGACCCAGGGAGCAGAATTAACAAGCAAATTGAAACAGACTCTAACCACCACCTCAGATACCTTCAATGTCTCACATCAGTAATTTGTGACGATATTCACTGTGTGCGCTCTTTATAAGAGCAGTCATGTTTTCTACAACCGCATTTCTTTATTAGTGATCTGTACTTTTGTGTCTTGTTTTTACATTTGCTACATGATGGCTAATCCAAGTGGGAGAGGGCAGAATGTCTAACAACATGGCCAAGATTGCAGATGCTCGAAAGACAGTAGAGCAGTTGAAACTGGAGGTCAACATAGAGAGGATGATGGTGAGTCAGCACAAACAGTGACTGGAAACAAAGCAGGGGCACAAATAAGGCAGCGCTTGAAAAGTCTTCAGATGAGCAAGTATTCACTTCAGTTATGGCACCATGTGTTGTTCCTAAAAACCTAAATAAAAGTTACATTTTCCATGCTTTTATTTATCATATGTATTTATACTTTTGACAAAGAACCGCCTATTTGCAGCAACCACAGCTGTGTGAATCTTTATTATTGTAGCTATGTGCTGCAGCTTAGGTTAGACCCACAAATGTTCAATCAGGGTTCGGATCTGATGATTGTACTGTCCACTCCTTTAACGACAGAATACCAGCTGATGGCTTCCTTTTAAAAATTCTTGCATAGGTTGGAGCTATATGCCCTGGTTCAGTGATGTCACTCCAGCCTGGGACTGCACATACCATCAAATCATCACATTTCCTCCACAATGCTTGATAGATCATATCAAGCACTCTTCCAGCCTCTCTCTCAAATGTTCTTTTTACTTAAATACCTCAGACTTCAGATTTCATTGTGTATAGCACTTTTCCAATCTGCCTCTGTCCAGTGTCTGTGTTTTCCTGCTTATTTGTTTTATCTCTTACTGTTATTGGCCAGTCTGAGATATCCTGGGGGGACTTTATGGGTGCCAATTAATGAGCCTGCCATTTGATATCAAGAGACTTTAATCTACTTGTCCTCTTGCTCAGTTATGCAGAGGTCCTACAACTTGTCTTTCTTATTCTGTGTAGTAAGCGCTGTGAAATCACCAGTTTTTCAAACATTTTTCCGTGCACTAACCTTAATTTCTTAGAAGAAGCACAACTTATTTGGCCACGGTGTGATTACAGTTACACTCGCAAAGGCTGGCAATCCAGATTAAGCGAGTAAAATTTATTGCTACTTTATTAAAACACAGCTTAGGTGTCGGCAATGGTTTTCCCTTTAAATCAGACTTTGATCATAATAAACATGCATCAGAAAATACCTGTGTATACCTGTATACCTGTGCTGATATTCTGTTAAAAATAACCAAAACTTGTGATTATATCCATTAATCAGTCATTGTCATCTACGAATTTAATGTCATTTTAAATAAAAACAGGCTGTGCATTCAAGACAGCCATTTCACCAAAGTCAGCACCAAACTTTTGCGCGAAAGAGTCAATTATGCACTTCTTGTAAAGCAGCCTGTATTTTGTATGTAGCTGATCATACACATAAAAAATTGGAACAGATGAGCTCATACTTAACATCTTATCTTGCCCTTTTATGATCACTGACTCACTTTAACACAACCTGTTTGTACAGGTATCCAAAGCAGCAGCTGAACTGATGGCCTACTGTGAAGCTCATGCCAAAGAGGACCCCCTGGTGACTCCAGTGCCTTCATCTGAGAACCCGTTTCGAGAGAAGAAATTGTTCTGTGAAATCCTATAAACCTCTTGTGCAAAATACACAAACACACACACACACACACAAAACAAAAAAACAATGACACGCTTTCTTTATTAGGATTATTTTCCTACAGCATTCAGTTTTTAATTTAGGTAGCGATTTCCTCACAGGACAAATGACTGAGCTGAGCACGATAAGAATGGCAATAAAGATTTATTGAAAAGAGTGCAAAGTTCATTTAAACTAGCCACTGCTGCATCTCCCACTGTGCACACGGTTTACATATTAACAAAACTGCATATTTAAGTTGTCACCGGGTTATTGCTCCAAAGTTTGGAAGAACTATTGAAAAAAAAAATCTCGGTATTAATGTTTTTGTTGTCAAATTAATAGCCGAATAAAGCTCGCCATCTTTAAACAGCCTCTGTTTTTCTGCCCCTTTCCCAGGGGGACGTTACTTGGTCACTGAAACTTATGCAAACTAGGGGTGGGGCTATGTGTGATCCGTCAGTGCAGGTTGGAGGTGCAGGGAGCAGGTGTGCACAGTCTCCAAACAGCAGAGCTCTCATTCAAGACGGTTTGCCGACATTAATTTGTTGTCTTTGGGAGTTAGCCGCAGAGATTAAGGTATGTACATTTTATCAAGCATGTACTTAGTTGAAGATTTACCTCGGTACAGGTGCTGATGTGCCACAGGCTGGCTGGATTTGAGATTAAAAGGTATTTATTGTGTTGAAACATTATTTGGAGTTACCTAATTTTACGGTCCCAGAGCTATCTGCCTGCATACACGTTGACAGTGTTGGAAATGTTGGACAAAATGTGTTTAGTAACATCATGTCAGGCAGGACTGATCAAGAAAAACTTGTCTGACTAACTGAATAAACGGATCTTAAACACACCCGTGTCTCCATTACTAACATTAACACTGTTGATGAGGACAGCAGGAGGAGGAAGTTTTAAAGTCTGTTATAAACCACCGACTCACCTTTGAGCACAGAAAAAAAGCCCATGGTATATGTTCATTGTGTCTGATTTTAGATTTCACTTTAATGGGTCAGTGGCACAATTTAACCTAAAACAATATAATTGAGCTTTCCCATTTTCTTAGTAACTTCAGTCAGTCATGAAAGTATCACTTGTAAAACTTCTAATACTGTTTGGTTTTTTTCAGACTACCAAACGGCCCTCTTTCATTTGAATTTCACTTTTGCAAAACAAATTGTCTGCTGTCACCTAGACCAAAGAACATGCTCTGCAGGCGCCGCCCTAATCAGACAGGATATATTATAGAGTAATCACTACTTTTTCCCCATTGTATGTAGAAAGCAGTTTGCAACACTGTATTTGTTTTTATGTAATGACAGCTGCTTTGAAAGAGCCCTCTGTGACTGTAGATTATTTTGAGTTCGCCAGATTCTTATCATTTCAATAAAGCGGAACTAAGAGCCTGCAATTTAACCTCAAAGCTAATACCTTTTAACTTTCAACGCTCCATTTCATATATACTATATTTACCTTCATCCTGATTTATTTATATATTGCATATTTGTTACATTGTTACATGCAGCCCAACCTGGCCCTATGTGAGTAATTGCTCCCTTGTTAAATCCTGAATTAACTGTGATTAACAACATTTATTGACTTCACTTTCTTCAGCCACACCCAGGCCTGTCAGACATGTTAGAGCACTTGAATAGATTCTATCTGATAAAAAGAAGCGGATTAAAAGATCTCAGCCCCCCCCC
>VVHJ01032360.1:43100-84888 GCA_015107715.1 Tylochromis polylepis
GCTCCTAAATGTTAAAAAAAAAAAAAAAAAAAGTACGTGGACTTCAGAGAGGGCATGTCAGGCCAGATGTGCAGATCACTCTAAACGTTGCAGCACAAAAGCAAACCTGGACTTGAAACACTTGTCTCTCATCTCCAGTGCTGGGGCGCACAACATAATCAGTTGAACTGTGTGGAGGGGGACAAAAAATACAAAATTTTTTAAAAATTATATATGTTTATTACACTTCTTAAGAATAACTTTAGTGTCACAATAATTCAAGAAATGAGCATAAAACAAGAAATTAGCAATAAATCATAAATTGCTGAAGCTTACAGTCTCGGTGTGGGAGAGGTCATCTCTAACGTTTCTTCATTTTCTGTCTGTTGACGATAAAAAGCCTCTTTAAATATTGCCACAGATAAAACTCTAATAAAAGTCAAATAAAGCACGGCACTGTACAAACTGTGAAGTCACACTTTACACTGCATTTGTCAAAATATATATATATGGTTTGTTTTTTTTACCTTGACAATGAAATCTTTGGAGTCTAACCACAACTGACAGAGTGCACTCAAATCCTTCTCTGTATCCTGAGTGGGACCTAAAAGAAATTGTTAATGTTAATCTCCTTTAACGATCATTCAGAACACCAAGCACTACTTCAGGTATTTCTGCGTTTGAACGTGCTTACCGATCCACCTCCACTGTTGACATTCATCAGAAAATTCCACAAATGGAGAAAAGCCACTGGGCAGTGCCATCATGCCATCTGATTTACAAACACAAGAGTGCAGAGGAAAATACATGGATATTTCTTCCCACTTCAACACAGGGGAAAAACACTGTTTTAGTGCAAGTGACCATTGCTGCTTACCTTTAGTCTCTCCTGCAAGAAACTGCAAGGCTTGAACAACCAAGTCAGACCAGCACGAGGCTGAAGAAAACCACGCATTAATGGAACTTGCTGGAGATGACTGCCACATCTGAACTTTCTCCTCCAACTGAGGGGTTAAATTAATGGTGTTAAAATCGCTACAGTGATGTTACAAAATTTATAACATGTATGCAGGGTGAAATTAGCACTTACTGCTGAAGTACTGGCAGGACCTTCTGTCCTCAAGATGTTTTCCAGCAAGCTGAAAAAACTGGCGACTATTTCCTCAACTGGAACAGGGCTGCTTAGACACTCCTCGACAACTCTGAAATAATAATAATAATAATAATAATAATAATAATAAGTAGAAGAAGAAGGAGAGGATCAATCATCTATCCAGACTGTAAGATACAGTTAACTTTTGACACCAGCAATTTGCTAGACTCACTCCTCCTTAATGTTGGTTAGCGGGGTAGATGGTGTATCTGGCAGGGAGTTGATCATGTTTGCTGGTGGAGCTGATGGGGTGTCTGGAGGTCCAAGAGTGTCACAGGGGTCCTCAGATTCAACTTTTATCGTCCTCATCTTCTTCTTCCTTCTCTCATCTCTGATCTTCTTCTTAGGCAAAGACAGATCGAAGAGTGCTAGACAATTTAAAAAAAAACAAAAAAAACCCAATATCATCACAGTGTAATCCAAAAGTACTGACATTCTGTATCAAAGTTTCGACATTCCAGTGCTCTCCCTTTTAAGAAAGATGGATGACATAAAGGTTTTCATCACTTTTTTGTATACCTCCCCAGATGTTCACCATTACATAACCCTTTCTTGCAGGTCAAGGTACAACTCATGTTTTTCATTACGACATAAGCTGTGAAAACTGAGGTGGACTGTATATGAGCATTTAAGACCTTTTATTCTGATGTAATTTTAAAGCCCTATTTGTTGTTTTTTTTCCATTTTGGAGTTGTCTTTGTACATTTCTAACAAAAAAGTAACCAAATTTTTAATGTTTCATTAAAGCATTAAAAAAAATTGATATTTTAAACACATTTACTCACGCATAGTCCCTTTACGACCCATGTTTGCTCTTGAAAGTATGTCTCCAAGGTGGATATCAGAGGTTATCAAGTCTGGATGGTCCTAGGAAATTTTTTTTAAAAGTCATTAGTGATACAGTGAACAAACGTTATCAAAATCATATCTGTTTTCTTTCCTCCTGTCACAACTTACTGGCTGTCGCTTTCTCTTCTCACGATGATTCTGCAGCATGACTTTCAAGTCCTGCTCACCAAGTTCTATTTTTTCTGTTATTATAATAATAATAATAACAACAAATGATGTAACAAAGACAAAAAAAATCACACTTCCTGTGTTTAAACAACACAATAACATTATTCAGGGTACACAACAAATCACGTACCAGTACTCTTCATGTCTTGGGTGGAGAGGCTTGGTAGTACTCTGACTGAGACCGTGGGTGTTGGAGAAGAGGGTGACAGAGGTGCCGCAGTCCATGATGATATATCTGGAAGGTATCCAAAGCAGATGGTATGGTCAGTCTTGTAATGTTTCAAACTGATGTATCAATCCATCTATATGTTTAAGTTTCCTCTTAATTTTTCATATTCATATGAGCTCTTAGCTCAGAGAAGTGCTTCATAGATTACAAAAAAATATTATTAGCATTAGAAACACTCATCCAAGACCAGACAAACCATCATCATCAGATGAAGCATTGCTGTCCCCACACTCAGCTTTGACCTCCTTCATTATGCGGCTCAGTCTTCTTCTCACCCTTGCCTCCCGCATTTCAGCATGGGTTTTGGTTGGTAACCTTCTTTTATGTGGAAAGTCCAGACCATTGTGTACTGCAAAGTCCAGCAGCTCCTGGAACAAGAAATACATCAAAACTCACAGAAACAGACAGAAGCTAAGAGGCTGTGTGCCATCTACCACAAACTTAAAAAAAACAAAAATACCTTTCTGGAGACAAGGATCTGCTTCAGCAGCCTGTGGTAATACTGCTGAAGGCAGTGCACCTGTCGTTTCCTCTGGGACTTGGCACACAGTTGTCTGTACTTGACCACCTCAGGATTGAAGTAACCATCTGAGTTGGGATAATGAAAGATATGATGAGTAACTGCTTCAAAAATCAATTCAGCATCATGCACTCTTCTCAGCAGTTAAGTAAAGTGGGAAGCACCTCTGAATAGTTTTTGTGCAAGATGAAGAGGATTCCCAAAGTTAAAATTTTTATTGCTGAATAGGTCACCGATGGTACTGTCCTGCTCCACACTACTGTTCTCAGGAAACTGCGGCAAAAACTGTCGAAGGTGCTGCCGCTGTGAATCAGACAGTACTTCACGCCAGGTGCTTTCACTCAGCACAGAGAAGAAAATTTCAGGCTGTCATAAAAAGAAGTGAACAGCAACATATGAAGGTATGTGATGCAAAATATGAACCGTGAAACAGCAGAAAAGAGGATCATTTCGCAACTAAATGCTAAACAACTCACGTCCTCCAGGAGGTCCTCAGGAAGGCTCACTCTGCAGTTCCCCAGCATGCACTCCTCAGTGATTTGCTCATCGTTCTCTTCTTTTGGATCAAGAGGGTCCGAAAGCATGTGTGCAAGTGCGTCCATTCTCCTCTCTTCCCACCTTCAAGTATTTCACATGGCCACAAAGTCTCACAAACCCTCGGAATACGTCTTTTCACTTACAAACGTTGTTCATTAAATAGTTTTGGGGTAGTGTTGTAGCGCAAGCAAGCAACGCCATTAAGCATACACTAATGTGAAAGCATTAAGCACCATCCACAGCAACGAAACACCTCTTAGCAAACTAGGCTAAGGTGCTAAGCTAAGCTAGCAGGAAGCTCTATATGACGCGTCTATATACATTCTATGTTCACTAAGGTGGTAGTTAGCTTAGCCACCAATGATAGTACTCTGTGCAGTATACTGGCTAATAGAATAAAATGGAAGAATACTGTACCCACGTAGATGCAAGTGATTAAAAACTGTTGGTAACTCTTACCTGACTTTGCTTTATGTTTTGAAATGAAGAGGGAACTATTTTACCGACGCACAGTTTTCTTCTTCTACTGATATTTGATGACACACTCGCCCTCGAGGATTTGCCGCCCTTTAAAGGAAATATGTAAGTATGTGCTTTTTATGTAGCTGTACCAAATATAAAACTTAATAACTTTGCCGAATTGTAATTTCAATAGCATATTTGCTGTTATTCATTATTTGTGCAGAATTAACTGTCTAACTTTATGGAAGTGTTCTAATTAATAGCACGACTTATAAAATCGGCTGGGTCTAATTTAATTGCATGCAGGTAAGTCTGTAAAGGAGCTAAAGGCTAATTCCTAAAAATTCCTATGAAGCTAATTCCTAAGCAACTATTAACAAGAGTAACTATTAAAAGCTAAGTGGTATCCCTTTCGTGTATTTTATCCCCGAAAGACACCTCTTCATTATCAGTTTAGCCTCTTGACAGTGTTATATAAACTTATTATATAAGCTAATGTATGGCTTATAATAATAAATCAGTGTAACAGTATAGCTTTTTAACTTATGTGTGTGTTTTGTTAACAGAGTCATTCTCCATTTGCAGGACATTTTCTGTTCCACCCATAAATTTAAAAATAATCTTAAAACATTTGTTGTGTAAATTACACCTGTCCTGAGGAAAAATGTAAACCTAGTTGTTGAAAAAGTAGATCCAAAATATTCTTTAAAATACAAAGTAGCTCTTGAGAACGACCCCAAAATGGCTTTTTTTCTCCTGACAGTCAAATTGCATGATAAATATAACAATTAAAATAAGTTATAAATTCACTTTTTTGGTTTTGATGCATACCTCTTATAATTGTTACAACATGATTTTTAATATAAACATATTCTGAAGAACAATGATTATTCGGTGCAAGTTGTGACCCACATCTGTGCTATCCTGTCACTGAAACCTGTTTAGTCTGGAAAAGGAAGCGACAAAACACATGATCACATGATGTGCTAACACCACGGGTAGACCAAAGTTTAGTCCTGTTTGACATAGTTTGTATTTTTCCGATTTTTCATGACCAGTTTGAGTGTGTCACTGTAACCAATGTAACGCTCATTTTACCGTAAGAAGATTAATTCATTTCACTTTTTATTCATCTGTATAACTGCATTCTTTTCACAGTCCTTAACATTCCACAGTTAACATCGTTTTCTGAGAAAACACTAATGCTGGCACTGATTTGCAACCCTGTTACCATACATATTAATCAAACATTACAAACATATGTTAAAAACATTAAAAAAAATATTAATAAATAACATTTATGTGGTCTTGAGGATTTATGTGTCACATATATATCATAATCTGTAAATAAAATAAAAAAGAATAAAGTAAAATATATCCATTCAGCCCTGTTATCTCGTGCAACTCTGCTACACTAGTTTTCACCCTGTTACCATATAATTTTAAATGAAATAATCATAACTGGCTTTCTTGGCTCACAAGGGTTTAATTTATTGGTTTTATATGAACAGTATATTTGGGCAAAGATTTGAAAATAAATACTGAAATTACTACAAAAAAGTATTGTTTAAAAAGTATTATTGAGTATTGCAAAGTTAGGTAAGGTAGATTTCTTTGTCTTATCTGAAGTCTTATCTGAAACTGAAGAATTAGTCAGTACGAGGGTGACTATCTTGATCAAAATCGTCAAGAATTTATTAAATAATATTTTGAAATCTACTTTTTCAGGCTCTGGAGTATTGGTAACAGGGTTGTGTCAAACATAGCATATTCAAGAAAAAGTGCACCTTTGATGCCTGAGCTGAAAAAAAATCTAATTTTTTTATGGTTTATTGATCATTTTCTTTAAATACATAACAGCTAATTATAAAATAAAGGGTATATTTTTCATATCAGTTTATGAAGCCTAAATTGTATTCCAGTTGTAGAATGACCCAACAGATAAACACTCAACATAATTGTATCGCCCCTGTAACTTGTGAAGATCCCTCCTTTTTATTGAATGTACAGAAGTAAAAATAAAATAATAAAGTAAAAAAATAATAATAAAAAAATAAATAAGGAGTCACATCTGATGAACTCTTATTAAATTCTGGCATTCTCCCTCTTAATATATATTCAGTTTTTATTTTAGTGTTCTTGCATTGATATATGAACATCTGAAATGCTGCTTCAGTTTTTGCTCCACCTCTTTTTGATGCTGTAATAAACAGTCAATCCCTCTGCCTCATAACTCAGCCCGGGAGAGGCAGGGGACACACTCTGTCCTTCAGAAGTCTTCGCCAAGATTGTCCTGCCATATGTGGGGGACAAAAAGAGTAGCAGAGCTGTGAAACAAACACTTTCTCATTTCTCTCAAAGGTTTTCCCTTTAATTCCTTAGGAGGATGGCAGAAGGTGCAGATGGAGAGGAAGAGATTCAGTTCCTGCGTACGGTGAGTGATGCTTCTTACCTCTTCTCGATTAGTTGTCAACTGTTGGTAAACTTATTCATCAACAACGGACGGCAGTGACTGTGCTTGTCCATGATGTGGTTGCTTTATAACAGATAGTTAGACAAGCATTCAGTGTGTTTGGTAGCTTTCTTTACTTAGCACAGATAGACAGGCACAGGTGGCTGGTTTTGTTAGCATTGTTTCCTATTTATATCCCATCGGCTACTTAATATACAACTGTTTTGTCACAGAGAAGAAAATCTCTGGTGCCAGTTGAAAGTTAACACGTAGACATATCAGACTCATTGTCCCATTCCCACTGGCTTTATGGGAATGTTTATGTTTTTTGTTATTTAATTGGCTGTAGAGCTACAAGAACTGATTCATGACGTGTGATACAGAGGCATGAAACATCAATTGTTACTTCTTCCTGTTGCAATTTCATTTTATGTTTGCCCAGTATAATTAAAGATTAAATACTTCTTTAGTTCTTTAACTCCTACAGAATAAATAAATAAAACCCCATGCTCTTCTGCCAGTTGACAGATTGCGGTTTTCCAAACATGAATTGCTTAATTGGTGATTATTATTACATTATGAAATATAGCCTGTTTTTTGCTGCTGTGTGGATATAAATGACTCACACTCATGCAATTAATTTTGGGTTTTTTTTAACTACATTACAAGGTTTTTAGTATATTTTACTTGAAATTTAAGTATTCAGTTTAAATGAGTTTATCTTTGCTACAGTACTCTCTGCTGGGCTAACAGATTTCCTTCTTTGATCTCTGGGCCAAAGCTGACTGCAGAAGGGCATTGTGGCCTTGCAATCAGACAGCTCAGTGTAGCACTCTTTATTTGGATGGTCGGTATATGTTGCACATGTTCAACATAGTGGTTGAACATGTGCAGTGTAGTAACTCTTGCCTTCAAAATAGCACAAGCCAGACGCTGATTATCCAAAGCTGTGTTATGAGAATTTCTCATCTTTACAGTTTTTTGTTCCTTCTCGATTAAACGTGTGTGATCTGCAGTCTGCCACTTTGTGCTTAAAGAGATGCTTATAGTTGATAATTGGCTCAACGTGAACTCACTGAAATTTAAATGTGTTTTCTTGTAAATATTTAACCTTGAAGCTGTTATACATAATTCTAAGAAGCACACGTTTTCACTTGACATTGTCTCTCGACTTGAAACAGAGCACTACGTAAAATATGTCAACAATGTGTCACTGTCAGTCTGCTGCTTTTCGTCTTGAACTCAGCTGAGGTCTAAATTTACTGCGTGAGGATTAACAGTTTCAAAGCTTGGCCCATTTCAGCACCTGCTTACTTCAGTCCATTTGAGAACTGCATTACTACAGTAGTGCTAGCTCTTTAGTGAAGTGTTTTACCATTGCGTTTTCAAAGATAAGTAGAGAAGCTGAATCGCGACAGCTCTCACACCGACAACTGCCAAAGTCCACTGAGATATAGCTGTCACTGTCACTGTAGCCACGACTGAACTTTGGTTGTTGAAATTAAGGCTGAGACACATCAGATAGAAGTACTTCCTAGATTGAATAGTTTCAGATTCAACCAAAAATACAACTAAAGGTGACGTAAAGTCATCCACAGCTTCACCCACACAGCCAGGCAGAAACTCGTCCATCTGAAAGGAATAATAAGCAATAAATGCATCACTTAAAGGTTTACAGTGTCCTTCCTTTATATGTCTGGAGAGCATTTCTTTGACTGTTAGTGTTTTGAAGCTAAAGTGGCTCACATGTCTATATACGCTCATAGGTCACTTTATTAGTTACACCTGTTTGAAACTTCTTTATTGCAAATATCTAATAAGTCGATCACATGCCAACAGTGCGATGCATTTAGGCATGTAGACATGGTCGAGACGGCTTGCTGAAGTTCAAACTGAGCATCAGAATGGGGAAGAAAGGTGATTTTAGTGACTTTGGCATGCCTGTTGCTGCCAGATAGGCTGACTTGAGTATCTTAGAAACTGCTGATCTAAGGGGATTTTCCCACCATCTGTAGGGTTTACAGAGTGGTTCAAAAAAGAAAAAATATCCTGTGAGCAGTCGTTCTGTCGGCAAAATTGCCTTGTTGAGCAGACTGCTTTGAGCTGATAGGAGAGTAACAGTAACTCAAATAACCACTCATTACAAAAGAAGATGCTCTACTGCATGTAATACGTTGAACCTGAAGGCAGATGAGCTATAGTGGAAGAAGACCACACTGCGACTTTTAGCAGGGTAACGTGCCATATCACGAAGCTCATATCATCTTAGTCTGGTTTCCTGGTAGTGACAGTGAGTTATGTGTACTCAAACAGTCTCCACAGTGACCAGATCATCAATCCAGAAGAGCATCTTTGAGATGTGGTAGAACAGGAGATTATATTTCATAGATTTATGTTTTTAGTTTAAATTGTTTTTTCAGAATTCACCATAAATGAAAATTTAACTTGAGCCAGGGTACTCCAACACTACAATAGATACTTGTGTAAATATCACTATCAATTTTCAGACTTTTCTTTTTTCAAGTTCTGACAATCAATAAACTCATTTTAGTATTCCTTGTTGGGTGTAAGCACGTGCTATGATTAAGGGGGAAGAAAGAAATAGAATGTTTAGCAATTTTAAAATACAGCGGTGGATGAAATTATGAGTTGAGTTGCCTCAAAGTGAGGTTTTATATATTTCTCTCCTGTAAAAACATGACTAATTGCATTACTGCACAAGTGCAATGTGGGGAGATTTTTCCCTGGCTGTCAAATCCTAAATATCTTTCGCTTTCCAGAAAGGGATGTGTGAACAGCAGGTGCAGCGGCCTGAAATAGAGAGCTGTGCTGGGGTCTCAGAGCCAAAGGAAAGGGCTTAGGGATCTGTGGCCAGTGACATGCACTGAAAAGTAACACAACACAGAGACTCAAACTCGGGGTGAAGCTTGAAAAAAATCACATTTTATTGCAGGTTAATTCATTTGTCTCAACTTTATTATTCATGTTGTTAAGCAAGTTGTTTCTTAAATTAAAACAGTACATACCCGTGCTACAGCATTCTTCGACCTGTTTGTGCTGTTGGCCATTAAATTAAAAGGACATGATGCTTTTATAAGGTGTAATAGGCATATAAATGTTTAAAGTTACCCATTTTTAGCATTTTTGTACCTATAACACCTTATAAAAGCATGTACTTATAATATATCGAGTATAAATCAGCTTTTGTAGTTAAAAACTGACATGATATTAAAACAGTAGGATGCTTTAATAAGAAATTCTAGCTGTGTAAAGGCAAAAAACAGGCCATTTTAGCCTGTTGCTCGTTGTTTTCCAGGCAGCCTGATGCTGTTAATAGTATATTATATCATGCGTAACTGAAGTTTATGGATAGAAATTAGCTGCAAATGTTGTATAAAAAAGATACTACAATTGTTCTATAAGGTGTTAAAAGTGATTTTAAAAGCAGGTGATTTAACAGCAGGTTATTTTAGCCTGCTGCTAGGCAATGTGATGAGGTCATAAAAACCGATATAAATACGAACCTTCAGGAACTCATGATGTACCTATGTGCCAAGTTTGATTGCCCAACTCCTGATGGTGTAGGAGTAGTTGGGGACAAAGAAAAAAAACACACACAGAGAGACAGATATAATTTTTTATATAGTGTTAAAAATCAAGCATTTACATTACGTTGCTTCTTAATATTCTCTGTTTGACACCTCTTGTTTTGGTTGTTACATCACTGTTAATAAATATAGTACAGTCAATATGGACCTATCAGTGTGACTAATTAAAAGTTAAATATGCTTACCCATCAAAAGTAAGATGCACCATGAAATCTAAGATTTGCTTAAATGCATTTGAGGTTATAGATGTCTGTTACATCAATATCAGAACACTAAACTAGCTGTTACTAGCATAACTGAAAATTAGGTAATCTCAAAAGACAGAATGTGGCGTATGCTGATTCTTAATATTTGTCTATATAAACGATGTTTCAGAATAAACACAAAGCTTAATCCAAAACACTTTGCTTTTGTAATTGTTTGTTTGAAATCCAAACTATTCTTTGATTCAAAGGCTATTCTGACAGACCCCTCTTTGCATGTTTTCCTGTCAAAATGCCTACTCTGCTTCAAGCTTATTTTATCCTTGTAGGATGACCACGTAGTGCTGCAGTGCACTGCATCTATTCTTAAGGAACAGATTAAGCTGTGCCTGTCATGTGAAGGTTTTGGAAATCGTCTGTGCTTTCTCGAGACCACATCAAATGCTCAGGTATTTAAAGGACACAATGCAATGATATAATTTCTTTGAGAGCTTCCATTGCTGCTGTTCACCAGGCTGACGGGTTGTTGTATGTTTCAGAATGTCCCTCCAGACCTCGCCATCTGCTGCTTCATTTTGGAGCAATCCCTGTCTGTGCGAGCATTACAGGAGATGTTGTCCAACTCCTCTGTGGATGAGGTAAGATTTAGAGGTTACAAGATTACACGTGATATAATACATACAAGTTCTTTCATTTAATCTTTTGCTGCAGTCAACTTATATTCACGTTGTTTCTTTCCTGACTTTATACATCTCCCACCTGCCAACCATAGGCAGTCGATTTGGACAAATGGGTAGGTTTGCTCAGGTTTCCTTTCGTCCAGTACTTAAATCTGAGTTTTCAATGTGTCATAATTTATTGAAGTTGTTTCTGATAACCTGCTCACAATATTACAATCAGCTTATCTCATTAATACATTAACCACTGAATCTTCTTTTACCCTCTCCACTCAGTCGTCACAAGGTGGGGGTCATCGAACCCTCCTGTATGGACATGCCATCCTCCTGAAACACACCCACTCCAGCATGGTGAGTACATTTGCGGTTACTGTGATTGCTTCTACTCCATCATATCCTCTTCTTAAAGCTGATTGGAAGTGCTATCTCTGTCTTTCCACTGCAGTATTTGAGCTGTTTGACTACATCGCGCTCACTGACAGACAAACTGGCTTTTGATGTGGGCTTGCAGGAAGACTCCACAGGTGACTATGAAAGTTTTTGCTCAACATGTCCATCACACTCCGATGTAGATGTTTTTTTTAAATCTGTATGTCCATTACAGGAGAGGCCTGTTGGTGGACCATCCATCCAGCCTCTAAGCAAAGGTCTGAAGGAGAGAAGGTCAGAGTGGGAGATGACCTCATTCTTGTCAGTGTTTCTTCAGAGCGATACCTGGTAACCATGACTGCATTTACTTGCATCAAAAGTAAGAGTTTGCAGTCTGTATTACGAATATTACCACCTGCACTCTTTGCAGCACCTGTCCTATGCCAGTGGTGATTTAATGGTAGATGCTTCCTTCATGCAAACTCTGTGGACCATGACCCCTGTAATGTCTGGATGTGAACTAGCTGAAGGTATGTAATTTTTTTTTTGTTAAAAAAAACTCCAATAAACCTAACCCTAACCTAGCTCTTTGTCTCTAGGTTTTCTGACGGGAGGGTATGTGCTCCGGCTGTTCCACGGTCACATGGACGAGTGTTTGGCAATCCCAGCAGCTGACCAAGGGGACGACCAGCGCAGGTGACCATTGTCTTTCATGGCAGTACATGCAATCCGATATTAACAACATAAATACCACACTCAGACATGTAAAGCTAAAACAATCAAAACCTATGAGCCTTTATGTCTGTTGGAGATGTTTTTAAACATTTTTAGGACTTGCTGTTTTTTAGTAGTGTGTGTGGTGTTATAAAACTGTATTGAAAGCCCCAACATGGGTCTTTCTTATTGGCTAATGTTAGCTAACATTGTTTCACCCGCTAAGCTGGATGAACTGCTAGCTTCACAGGATAGCAGCTAGCTAGCTAACATTGTTGGTAGAAAAATATTATTTGTATTGAGCTTTTGGCCATATGTGAAGTTTTTGCTCGTCATGCATTGCTTTGTCTCTGACGGCTGGTCAGTCCAGGTTCTGGTTGCCTAGGCAATCCTCTAACATATTTACTACCCAGCCAAATGCCAATCAATGGTATCCTGTGCTCTTATTGGTAGCCTCTTAAATTGCTGTTCTCAAAGTTGACAAAAAATTTAAATATAGACCGCCTATTTCCCGTCGCTGACTTTCAATGGTCTTTGGTTGCACTATTACTGCTAGTTGCTTCCTGTGTGGATGCCCCTTTACAGTCTGTCTTGTGCTGGAACAGCTTTTATTGTTAGGGAGCTGCTTTTAGGGTATTGAGGCAAGGTATTGAGGAGTAGGAATAAGTGTCACATCCACTGTATAGGCAAATTTGAGCACCTTTAATATAAATTAGTCCACAGGCAGTCAGAGGAAACTTGGATTGTGGATTGGAAGTTGTCAGTTTTAACATTTTGCTTAAAGTGATGTTTTTATGTGTTGGCAATAGTAAAGCATTTAATACATGAAAAATGCTTCATAGTGCACTTTAAAATTGCACTATGAAGTCAAGACCGCATTGGTCTGGACTTGTAATCTGTGATCTTGAAATGATTTAATAAAGCTCTTAAATTGTCATAGTGTGCACATGAGCTAAAATTATTGCTGCGTATAAGTTGTGAAAAAAAAATCCTAATATTTTGGAATTTTCAAGCTTGAAATTTCCTGATGCACATTGCACATCATTGACTGGCATGTTTTTTTCCAGAGTTGCTCACTATGAAGGAGGACCAGTATGCAGTCATGCTCGATCCTTATGGAGACTTGAGCCACTACGTATTGCGTAAGTGTGATAATTCCTTTGCAGTTAGAGTGACTTCATGTTGTGGCTGATGCTCATTTGTGTGTGCCCGTTGGTAGTTGGAGTGGAGGCCACATTAAGTGGGGCCAGTCTTTTCGGATACGTCACATAACAACAGGTCGATACCTTTGTCTGGATGAGGAGAAAGGACTTCTGTTGGTGGACCCAGAGAAGGCAAATTCCAAGATGTCAGCCTTCTGCTTCAGGATTTCAAAGGTCATTGTGCAAAGTGAAAGCTATAAAAGGCAGTGTCTGTCTCTTAGCACAAGTGTAGATATTCATAACAGTCTTAAAGGGAACACTTTTTATTTAAACTACAGGAAAAAATTGAAGTGACCCAGAAACGAGATGTGGAGGGCATGGGCATACCTGAGATTAAGTATGGAGAGTCCATGTGCTTTGTACAGCATGTTTCATCTGGCCTGTGGCTTACATATGCTGCTGTTGATGCCAAATCTGCACGTCTAGGTCCTCTGAAGAGAAAGGTAAAGCAGAAAGCATTTACTCTTGTATGTATGAGTGTTGAGTATATACTTATGTTTGAATAACATCCATGTTTGATTCATAGGCCATACTCCACAAAGAAGGTCACATGGATGATGCACTCACGGTTGCTCGATCTCAGACTGAAGAGTCTCAAGCTGCCAGGATGATTTACAGCACAACAGGCCTCTTCAACCTGTTCATCAAGTAGCATTTTATGTGTTATTTCAATCTTTTAAATCAGTCATTTTCTTGTTTTTTTTTAAATATATGTCGTATTTGTTGTGGTATTCTCATGTCTTCTGTATTCTCTTTATGTCTCCAGAGGACTTGATGCTCTAAGTGGAAAAAATAAATCTGCCAATGCTCCGTCTCTGCCTATGGACACAGTGGTGCTCTCATTGCAGGATCTCATTTTCTACTTCCGACCCCCTGAAGAGGAACTGGAGCACGAGGACAAGCAGTTCAAGCTCCGCTCCCTAAAAAACAGGCAGAACCTTTTTCAGGAAGAGGTTAGTTTGGATAATGAGAACTCACTGTTCATGAGAACAGCTGAATTCTGGATGAACATTTTGTTTGATCGGTTTAATTTTTGGTCAGCGCTTGTATTTCAGTGTTTATTGCTTGTAACAGGGAATGATTACGCTTGTTCTGGACTGCGTTGATCGCCTCAATGTGTACAACACAGCAGCCCATTTCTCAGAGTATGCTGGGGAAGAAGCTTCTGAGTCATGGAAAGAGATTGTGAATTTACTGTATGAATTGCTTGGTATGTCCAAATGATGGTTTATTTCACTCATTCACTGTTTTAGACTAATAATCATTAGTGTTACTACATCTAGTCACCTTTCTTGTTTTTCAGTCTGTTGCATTTCTAATCTTTTCTGCTTCTACTCTTTTGTGAAGCTTCTTTGATCAGAGGTAACCGTGCTAACTGCGCCCTCTTCTGCGACAACCTTGACTGGCTGGTCAGTAAACTGGATCGTTTGGAAGCATCTTCAGGTATCTAGGACATGAATTAGTTCATTAACTGGTGGAAGCTGGTTTTGTTTTATAACGACGGAGTGTTGATAAAACTAAACTTATTGTGCTGTGTTCAGTTGCATTATATTTTAATATGTATTTACTATGTTGGTCTTCTACAAGTTAATATAAAGCCCAAAACTTTACAGTGTATTCATATATTGTCATATTTTTACAATAGGAATCCTGGAGGTGTTATATTGCGTCCTGATTGAGAGTCCTGAGGTGTTGAATATTATTCAAGAGAATCACATCAAATCAATCATCTCTCTGCTGGATAAGCATGGACGCAATCATAAGGTCAGAAACGCTGCACCGCTGTTTTCTGAGCATACTGCAAAAACCTGCAACATGTGAACTGATTGCTCTTGACATATTTAGTATATAACATGCAGTGAGTCTTAATTTCTATAAACCTTTTCCTGACAGGTCTTGGATGTGCTTTGTTCCCTCTGTGTGTGTAATGGGGTCGCTGTAAGGTCAAATCAGAATCTCATCACAGAGAATCTGTTACCAGGACGTGACCTTCTACTTCAAACTAACATCATCAACTATGTAACCAGGTGGGTCAGACTATAGTGAAGTTCTTTATCTTTGTTGATTTCACCAAAGTATCTAAACAACTCCTCTGACTCCTCTGGCATGTATTGTAATCCTACCTCAGCATGAGACCCAACGTTTTCCTTGGAACTTGTGAAGGATCCACTCAGTATAAGAAGTGGTATTTTGAGGTGATGGTGGACCACGTGGAGCCGTTCCTTACAGCTCAGCCATATCATCTCCGTGTAGGTTGGGCTCTGACAGAGGGCTACAGTCCTTATCCTGGCGGAGGAGAAGGCTGGGGGGGTAACGGGGTTGGAGATGATCTCTACTCTTATGGTTTTGACGGGCTTCACCTCTGGTCAGGTAAAATCTACTATGGTTTATGTACACAAGATTGTTCATTTCCCCTCCAGCCATTGTTCATGTTGCATTTCGACTCCCAGTTGCCCGATCCTTATTTACTTTAAATTGAGGTTTCAAAAACCTCACCTTATTTCTCATTTTCTTCATACATGTTTTGGTACATTGTTCTTGGATACTAACATAAAGTTTCTAAATAAGCTTCCATTTTAGTTTTCTCTTGAAATCCAAGAGCAGCCTCCACAAGGCTTTCATTTGTGCAGTCATGTGCAGCTCCTTGTAGGAGTGGAAGAACACCAGTCAATTGTCTCTCTGGTGGCTCTCCTATCAAGTGTCTAACGGAGGGAAGCAGCTTAATCCCTTATGTATAAAAACATCCCCGTACACACACTTTCAGAAGTTTTTGCATCTTCAGCACCATCTCTAGTGCAGATTTGCTGATTAGATGTCTTCTGTATGAATTTCGGAAATAGTAAACTGCAAAATATAATTTTACTCACTTCATGTGTTTGCAGGACGTGTTCCACGTCATGTCGCCACAGCAAATCAGCACCTCCTGGCAGCAGAGGATGTAGTCAGCTGCTGCTTGGATCTGAGCGTGCCCAGCATTTCCTTTCGTATAAATGGCCATCCTGTTCAGGGAATGTTTGAGAACTTCAACCTAGATGGACTGTTCTTTCCAGTTGTGAGCTTCTCTGCAGGCATAAGGTAGGATATTGCGTATTTATAGAGTAGATATTATGATTTTATTTATTAATAATTGCATTATGGGTATTTAAATAATTGTTTTGTAAACCAACTAATGTCATTTTTTTTTCCCAAATGCAAGACTGCGATTTCTTCTTGGAGGTCGTCATGGGCATTTCAAGTTTCTCCCACCTCCAGGCTATGCTCCGTGCTATGAAGCAGTGCTGCCCAGGGACCGTTTGCGGATTGAGCCCATTAAAGAGTATAAGCATGATTTTGATGGCATCCGGAATCTGCTGGGTCCAACTCAGTCCCTTTCACATACAGCCTTCACACCTTGCCCAGTCGACACTATACAGGTAAAATCCAGTTTTAACTGCTTTCATTTTCTTTTCTTCACACTGTGCTGAGTTTTTGAGTATTATTTCAGATTGTGCTTCCACCTCATTTGGAGCGCATTCGAGAGAAGCTCGCAGAAAACAGCCACGAGTTATGGGCTGTTACCCGCATTGAACAAGGGTGGACGTATGGACTAGTGAGTGTTTCAGTGCTGGTTATGTTTCCCACAGAACATATTGTTGTATACATCAGCTGTTTTGTTTTAAAAATCTTTGCACTTGTTGTTGTTAAAAGTTTCGTGACGATAACAAGAAGCTGCACCCCTGCCTGGTAGATTTCCAGAGTCTGCCTGAACCTGAGAAGAACTATAATTTAGCAATGTCTGGAGAGACACTGAAGTATGGTGGATTCTTCACTTAATTAATAGCACTGGGCTTTCATCTGTTTGTGTTTCTAATGTTTTGTGTGATTCATTTCACAGGACTCTGTTGGCACTAGGCTGTCATGTAGGAATGGGAGATGAGAAAGCAGAAGAGAATCTCAAAAGGACCAAACTCCCTAAAACGTGAGCTACAAAAACATTAATAACTTTAACTCGTGAAGTTTTTTTTATCATTATATACTATAATGCTCTGTAAAGGCTCTCCAGGACCCATTTTGATCACATAGCATTGTTAATTAGGTACATGCAGAGTAACGGATACAAGCCGGCCCCTTTGGACCTTAACCATGTCAAGCTGACTCCTAATCAAAACACTCTAGTGGAGAGACTGGCAGAAAATGGACATAATGTTTGGGCAAGAGACCGAGTCCGCCAGGGATGGACATACAGTATTGTCCAGGTACCACCATTCTTTCTGTGGAGTCACAAAAATGATAATCAATCATCATCATCATACTAGAATGTTTATAGCATATGTGTGCATGTCTGTTTGTTCCCAATCTCCTCCTAGATGAGTAAATCAATCCTGATGCCAACATCTATATGGCATCTATTTTCAAATATTTTCCATATCATCGTACTATAATGGTCATAGCGTATGCATGCTAGAATGACCCTCTTCTCCCACAGGGATTTGCTAGTAGTAATTAAAATAATTATAATAATATGTGCTTTATATACAGGTACAAATATATATATATATATATATATTTGTGTGTGTGTGTGTGTGTGTGTGTGTGTGTGTGTGATTATATTTTAATGTTTGGTATTATTTTCTTGTAAAGGACATAATGAACAAGCGCAATCCTCGTCTGGTTCCTTATAACCTCCTGGATGAAAAGACAAAAAAGACCAACAGAGACACGGTTTGTGCTGCTGTTCGCACTCTGATTGGTTACGGTTACAACATAGAACCACCTGATCAGGAGAGTAGTAAGTTTCCACTGCTATTTAAAAGCAGTAAATCATTTTTTTAACATCATCTTGGAAGATCCTTTATTAAAGAAATGTACAAGCTTTTTAATTGCTGAAGTGTTCATCAGTGGGTTTGTGCTTTTCTAGGTGGGCATGGACCAGGCAGCTCCCGTGGAGACAAGATCAGAGTGTTCAGAGCAGAGAAATCTTACGCTGTTACACAGGGGAAGTGGTACTTTGAGTTTGAGGCTGTGACAGTTGGAGAGATGAGAGTGGGCTGGGCCAGGCCCAGTGTTCGTGCAGACACTGAACTTGGTGCGGATGAGTTAGCATATGTCTTCAATGGCTTTAAGGTGGGAGACTGTAGTTTCTACACTATGATGGGTGCCTACATCTCTCTGGTATTAAACTAAAAGTTATTTTGTTTTTAGGCCCAACGTTGGCACATAGGAAATGAGTCATTTGGCCGTCAGTGGCAATCTGGTGATGTGGTGGGTTGTATGATTGACCTCACTGAGATGAACATCATGTTCACACTCAATGGAGAAATGCTGATCAGTGACTCGGGCTCAGAGATGGCCTTTAAGGATATCGAGATAGGAGAAGGTAGGTACAATAAAAAGTGAGTACATTTGGATATGTATTCCAAGTTTCATGTGTGTGTTCATGCATGTTTCAAACACCTCCAGGCTTCATACCTGTGTGCAGTCTGGGCCTGTCTCAGGTGGGAAGGATCAACCTGGGTCAGAACGTCAGCAGTCTTCGTTACTTTACCATCTGTGGCCTACAGGAAGGGTTTGAACCCTTTGCTATCAACATGAAAAGAGACATTACCATGTGGTTCAGCAAGAGCCTGCCCCAGTTTATTCCTGTCCCAGCTGATCATCCTCACATTGAGGTACTGTGCATCACCTGTTACAATGGTTTGTTTCCATGCTGAATAAGTAATTTCCAGATCACAATCAGGACCTGTTTGTCTGTGCACTAGGTGTCACGTGTTGATGGGACAGTTGATACTCCCCCCTGTATTAAAGCAACCCACAAGACATTTGGATCTCAGAATGCCAACACAGATCTGCTCTTCTTCAGACTCAGCATGCCAGTTGAGTTTCATGAGAGCTTCAAAATCCCAGCAGGGACCACTCTTCTTACTCGCACTTTGACCATCCCTGAGGATGAAGTGTTGGAGGTGGACCCAGGCTCTGACTTTGAAATACTCAAAAAGTCTGCTACTCGCAAGGAGCAGGAGGAAGAGAAGAAGGAAACCTCGGTTCCTAAAGAGACTCCTGCTATCAAAAATGGAGAAAACGAGAAGGATGCCTCCACTGAGAAAAGCAAGAAGAAAGGGTATGGAATCACATAGCACCACTTTAGAAGTGGATGTGTCAAATCTACTGATGGGATACTGTGTTTGTGAGCGATAGCGTGATTGCTGTTGTTCTTTGCAGTTTCCTTTTCAAGGCTAAAAAGGCAGCGTTAATAACTCCACCCCCTGTTGTACCCACCATGCCCCGCTTAGTGGAAGATGTTGTACCAGATGACAGGGATGACATGGACATCATCCTCAATACCACTACAGTATGTCTGAACTTATGTAGTTATTATATTCATAAACAGATAAAGTTCATGCCTAAACTTCCCATTTATGGCTCTACTGCCAGTGTTAAATAATTAACAAACTATATAAAAAAGCTGCCTTTTTTAACAATTATGATCAGTGATTTTCAAATGAAATAATTTGCATGTGCTTCTTTTCCTCCTTCGTTCACCAGTACTATTACTCAGTGCGAGTGTTTGCTGGACAGGAGCTTAGTGGCGTGTGGGTTGGCTGGATAACACCTGACTATCACCAGTACGATCCACATTTTGATATCAGCAAAGTCAGAAATGTAACTGTCACTGTAGGTGATGATAAAGGCAACATTCATGACAGGTATGTTACCCCCCAAAACAAAAAAAACAAAACAGTGTTTTCATTCGAAAATGATAAACATACACAAATAACTGGTTTCCTGGTTCTTCTTTTTTCTTCAGTATCAAACGCAGCAATTGCTATATTGTATGGGGAGGGGAGTTCAGCAGCTCCCAGCAGACCCGAGTCAGTCAGGAGGATTTTGTGATTGGCTGTCTCATTGATTTGGACACTGGACTAATGACTTTCACTGGAAATGGAAAAGAGATCAACACATTTTACCAGGTTAGATAATTTTCAGTCTGCTATTGTGCCTTCCTCTTGCTTGTATATATTGTTGTTTGTTGTTTATTCCTGCTGTCTTACTATTTATATTGGTGTGGAGCACCCACAATTTTGTTGTACATGTACAATGACAATAAAGGGCTATTCTATTCTATTCCTGGTTAAATTCTGTAATCGTGTTAAATTATCTTCCTTCAGGTGGAGCCAAACACAAAATTGTTCCCGGCTGTCTTTGTTCTGCCTTCCAGTCAGAATATGGTTCAGTTTGAATTAGGCAAGCTCAAGGTCAGTCACAAAGAATTTCTGTGTTTAATCAACCTTCAAAATAGGAAATACGGTTTCCAGATATCGGCTGTGTTGTGTAACGGCCTTTTTTAAATGCCTCATTTGTCTTGCTAGAACATCATGCCGATCTCAGCTGCCATGTTTCGGAGTGAACGCAAAAACCCAGTCCCCCAATGTCCTCCTCGACTGGATGTCCAGATGTTAACTCCAGTTATCTGGAGCCGAATGCCCAACAACTTCCTAGCTCCGGAGATGGGACGTGTTAGTGAGAGACTAGGCTGGATGGTGGAGTGTACGGAGCCACTCACTATGATGGCCCTTCACATCCCCGAGGAAAACAGGTCAGATCTGCATCTCTGCTGTATTCATCTTTTATTGTTAGAAGATGCTAAGCAGATCTCTTTACTTTAAATAGGTGTATTGACATCTTGGAGCTGTCTGAACGGATGGATTTGCTGAAGTTCCACTACCATACTCTGAAGCTATACAGCTCAGTGTGTGCTCTGGGAAACAACCGTGTGGCACACGCTTTGTGCAGCCACGTGGATGAATCGCAGCTCTTTTACGCCATAGAGAACACCTACCTACCTGGACCAATGAGGAGCGGCTTTTATGACCTGCTCATCAGCATGCACCTGGAGTCAGCTAAAAGGAATCGTCTGGGGACCAACAAGGAATTCATAGTTCCAATGACAGAAGAAACACGTAGTATCACTCTGTACTCCGACAAATCTCACGCTTTACCTGGCGTCGGCCTAACTACATGTCTACGTCCAAAACTTCATTTCTCTTCTGTTGGGTTTGTGGGAACAGATCAAGATATTTACACACTTAGTCCAGTCATTCCCTTACAGGTAAGACTGAGGTGTCTTTGCACTTAATGGCAACTCTGAATTTACTAATAATCACATTTTTACATGCATTATACTATATATTATATACATTATACCTTACATTTAATTAACATATTGTATTTTTAGGTGCTAAAGACCAAAGCTCTTAACATGTTGACTGAGGCAGTGCAGGATGGAGGTCAAGCAATGAGAGATCCTGTGGGAGGCAGTGTTGAGTTTCATTTCGTTCCAATCCTAAAGCTCATCAGTACCCTTCTCATAATGGGTGTGTTTGATGATGAAGATGTCACACACATCCTGAAGATGATTGAGCCCACAGTCTTTAGAGGCAAGCAAGCGGAGGAGCCTGCTGAGGGGGATGCCAAGGTGCAAGAAGAGAAGGACCTTCCCAAAGTAGCAGCGATTAAACAAGGTGAGCAGGAAGCCCTGGGGGAAGAAGAAGAGGAATTTGAGGATGATGGATTGGGTTATGAAGAAGAGGAGGAAGAACTGGAGGAAGAGGAGGGTGAATCTGTTGTGCAACATGAGGAAACAGTGGAGGAGACAGACCCAGTAAATGGTGAGAAAGGAGCGGAGGAAACAGAGAAAGAGGTGAAATTTTTAGAGACGGGTGGGGAGGGAAAAGAAGAACATCTAGAGCAAGGACTTTTCCAGATGAAGCTACCAGAGTCTGTGAAACTGCAGGTATGACAGTTTGTGTATTCAAAGGAACTCTCCTTTTGAATGCTTGATATCTAACTTTATTAATGCTGATTCACTTTGCTTTTGTCCTTTAGATGTGCACTCTGCTGCAGTATTTCTGTGACTGTGAGCTGCGTCACAGAGTGGAAGCCATCATAGCATTTTCTGACCAGTTTGTCAGCCAGATACAGTCCAACCAGAGGCAGCGCTACAATGAACTCATGCAGGCCTTCACCATGAGTGCTGCCGAGACTGCTCGCAAGACCCGGGAATTTCGCTCCCCACCACAGGAGCAAGTACGAAGAGAACAGAGTACATTTGTTAACTGTTAAATAGTATAAATGAATGTTAAAAATTTTTTTTTTTAATGGTTACATTTCTATACATTTTTCTCTTTTTGTGCCTGATATAAAATGGGCTTAGCTACTCATGTACTACCATGAAACATTCCTTAAAGAAAAAAAATGCTCATACTTGCCTGTTCCTCCTCTCACTGTAGGTCAACATGCTCATGAACTTCAAGAACTCTGTTGAGGATGAAGAGTCCCCAATTCCTGATGAGGTCCGCGAATCTCTGCTCGCCTTTCACAACGCTTTGCTGGCACACTGTGGTCAGTTTTCACTTCCTGTATCAAGTGTGAAAAATTCTCCCTACCGTTACAATGACTTACTTAAAACATCAATCTCAGGTGTTCACATTGAAGAGGAGGAACAAGAGGAAGAAGTGGATAATTCTGTCCGTGGACGGCTCCTTCGATTGCTGGAAAAGGTGAAAAAGTTTCGTGACAAGAAGGAGGAGGTGGAGTCTGAGCCACAAGAAGACAAAAAACCAAGTAAGCCTTTTTTTGCTTTTAACAAGCAATTTTGTATTTATTACCAAGTTAAACATGTTATAATGCAAAAACGATGATTGCTGCCCATAAAGATAACCAGTTTGTGGATTTGTGGTCTGTCATTTGTCAATAATGTATTTTATTAAAGCTGTTTTTCCCAGGAGTTTTATTGTATATATAGTATTCCAAAATTAAATCTAACTAGGGTCACTTTAATACAGGACCATTCTTATTCTTACTTAACCCTCTGTCCCTTTGTACCAGGCACATTGCAGGAGTTGATTTCACACACTATGATCCACTGGGCGCAGGAGTCATTTATCCAGAACCCTGAGCTCGTGCGTATGATGTTCAGCCTCCTTCACAGGCAGTATGATGGACTCGGTGAGCTCATGCGTGCCCTTCCTAAGGCCTACACCATCAATGCAGTTTCCATTCAGGACACCATGGACCTCCTAGAGTGCTTGGGCCAGATCCGCTCACTGCTTATTGTCCAGATGGGTCCAGAAGAGGAGAGACTTATAATTCAAAGCATCGGGTTTGATGAGATTTACATTTTCATTCTCATTTCTCTGTAGCTTGCATTAAAATAAATGATTTTATAAGTTCGTGTGATACAAGCTAAATTTAATTGCTCTTCCTTAGGAACATCATGAGTAACAAAGTTTTCTATCAGCACCCCAACTTGATGCGAGCTCTGGGCATGCATGAAACTGTCATGGAGGTCATGGTCAATGTACTTGGCGGTGGGGACTCAAAAGTATGTTTTTTAATTCATTCATCATCATTGTAAACATAGTGAGTTTATTTTACTTTTTGGGGAAAGACAAATGTATAAAATAAATGAAATCTACTATTTTATTTAACTTACTTCTTCTGTTGCTTCATTCCTACAGGAGATCAGATTTCCTCGGGTGGTGACAAACTGCTGCCGTTTCCTCTGCTACTTCTGTCGCATCAGTCGACAAAATCAGCGTTCCATGTTTGACCATCTCAGCTACCTTCTCCAGAACAGTGGAATTGGCCTCGGTGATTGTCTTTGTTGAAATCCAACGTTAGTCTCGATGATTTATTTCTCATATGTGGACTGTGATAAACCTGGATACTGCGTTTGTTGTATTCTTTAGGAATGCGTGGCTCCACCCCCTTGGATGTGGCTGCAGCGTCTTGTATTGACAATAACGAGCTGGCATTGGCTCTTCAAGAGCAGGATCTTGAAATGGTAAAACAAAGTTTATCTGCTCAAAATTTTATAGATTTTCAACCTGACTTGAACACACTGATTATCTTTCCAGGTAGTGAAGTATTTAGCTGGATGTGGACTTCAGAGCTGTCCAATGCTACTGGCTAAAGGATACCCTGACATCGGCTGGAATCCTTGTGGTGGAGAGAAATATCTTGACTTTCTTCGTTTTGCTGTTTTTGTTAATGGTCAGATTTTTTTTTTCTTGCTGCGCATTGCAACGTTTCATTTTAATTTCCTCATTATTTCTGATTCTCGATCTTATCAATAACCTACAAGAACTATGGTCTCTGTTTCCTGTAGGAGAAAGCGTAGAGGAGAATGCAAATGTGGTGGTACGTCTCCTTATCCGTAGACCTGAGTGCTTTGGTCCAGCCTTGAGAGGGGAGGGTGGTAATGGACTCCTGGCTGCAATTGAGGAGGCAATCAAAATATCAGAGGACCCTGCGAGGGATGGCCCTAGTGTTAAGAAAGATAGACGCTTTCCCATGTAAGAGCTTTGTGGCTTCATTAGAAGGATTGTATTATCTGCTCTAGTGTTGCAGAAAGATTAGAGACATGTTTTTACCAAAAGGTTTGGCGGAGAGGAACAGCACGAGGAGAACAGGGTTCACCTGGGAAATGCCATCATGTCCTTTTACTCCGCTCTTATTGACCTGCTGGGAAGATGTGCTCCAGAAATGCATGTAAGCTGCCATGCTGAACTTATCCAAAAATTTTAGTTTAGTTTAGTTTTAGTAAAATAAACATTTATAGTGCCTTTGTCTCTATAGTTGATCCAGGCTGGTAAGGGTGAGGCTCTCAGGATCAGGGCCATTCTGAGGTCTCTGGTCCCTATAGAGGATCTGGTGGGAGTCATCAGTCTTCCTCTTCAGATTCCCACTTTTGGAAAAGGTGAAAATTCATAATAAATTAGTTATATATTCATTCAGTCAACGAATTATCCCAATTATGGCTCATGCAAGTTTTACTTGTTGTCCTACACTGTATACAGCTGTGTGCTGATAGATCCTTTCTGTCTGGGCTTTCATTGATTTTAATTATTTTTCTCAAATGTTTTCTTCATGTTGTGGTTAGACAACAGCATAATTGAACCGAAGATGTCTGCTAGCTTTGTGCCAGATCACAAGGCTCCCATGGTGCTGTTCCTGGACAGAGTTTATGGTATTGACAACCAAGATTTCCTTCTCCATGTGCTGGAGGTGGGCTTTTTGCCTGACATGAGAGCTGCTGCCTCCCTGGACACGGTAAGGCTCAAACAGTTCACACTGTTTATGTTTGGTTCTCTGGGAGTAGTGTGAAGCTTATCTAGACTTAGATAACTGCTAAAATTTCTTGCCAACAGGTTGCTTTTAGCACCACTGAGATGGCTCTGGCTTTGAACCGCTACCTCTGCTCTGCTGTATTGCCACTCATCACCAAGTGTGCCCCGCTCTTTGCTGGCAGTGACCATCGAGCCATAATGATTGACTCCATGTTGCACACGATCTACCGGCTGTCTCGTGGACGAGCCTTCACGAAAGCCCAAAGAGACATTATTGAAGAGTGCCTCATGGCTCTGTGCAAGTGAGTTTAACATGATAGGATGCCTTTCATGTCATTTAATACTGCTAGGTTTAGATTAGATGTTGATTTATTTTTTCTTCAGGCATCTACGTCCGTCTATGCTTCAGCATCTGCTAAGACGGCTGGTATTTGATGTGCCCATTCTCAATGAGTATGCCAAAATGCCTCTAAAGGTATGAGGATCCTGTAAAATGTTTTCACTATTAACAGAATATTTTCCTTTCAGTTTAGCTGTTTCACTTTTGTTATGTTGCATTCTGCAGCTTTTAACCAATCACTATGAGCGTTGTTGGAAATATTATTGCCTCCCTAATGGTTGGGCTAATTTTGGAGTTGCATCAGAAGAGGAGCTGCATCTGACACGCAAACTGTTTTGGGGGATCTTTGAATCACTAGCTCACAAGGTAACTGGATGGATGGATGGATGGATGGATGGATGGATGGATGGATGGATGGATGGATATTGTAATATTATAGTAATATTTTTTATTGTAATTCCAGAAATTTGATGCTGAAATTTTCAAAATTTCAATGCCTTGCATCTGTGCCATTGCTGGAGCCATTCCTCCTGACTATGTAGATGCCAGCTACTCCTCCAAGACAGAGAAAAAGGCATCGGTAGATGCAGAGGGAAACTTTGATCCTAAACCTGTGGATACAACAAAGTGAGGGGCTTTTCACTTTGCTAGAAATTAATCATCTCTGTGTTTCATAATTAAAGCTAATTTTACTCTGATGCTTCTTCCAACCATAGCACTATCATCCCTGAGAGACTGGATCCCTTTATTAACAGATATGCTGAATACACTCATGATAAATGGGCCTTTGAAAAGGTAAACCTTTGTTTTCACTCATTGTCATCACTCAAAATAATTTAATACTAATCTTCAGCTAAATCTGGACCAGCACATTAGGTTAATTTGATATAGCTATACTTTCGTCAGTATATATAACTCGAAAGAAATACAAAGGGATCCTAGTAAGCATGACTGACAGCTGTAATTCATGCTGTATATGGCCATGTGTGTTTCAGATTCAGAATAACTGGTCATACGGAGAGGCACTGGATGAAAATGCAAAAACCCACCCCATGCTTAGACCGTACAAGACGTTCTCAGAAAAGGTACGTTCACAGACATGGTGAACATCTTGAATCTTGTTGTAGTGTGTGCATTTGTTTCTGCTCACACTGACTTTTCTTCAAGGACAAAGAGATCTACCGATGGCCAATTAAGGAGTCAATCAAAGCCATGATTGCATGGGAATGGAACATCGAGAAAGCTAGAGAGGAGGAAGAGTCAGAGAAGAAGAAGGCAACATCACGAAAAATCTCACAGACTGCACAGGTATACAGCTGTTTGGAGCAGTTGACTGTAATACTTAATAATAATGTTGCTCGTTGTACAATAGAGTGCATAATAATCTTTCTGTTCTAGGCAACTTATGATCCAAGCCATGGCTATAGTCCACAGCCCATTGATATCTCCCATATGGCTCTTTCGAGAGATCTGCAGGTATGAGGTTTAAATGTTGCATCCTTCTATTTTGTAATCTTAGCATCTTACCAATATTTATATCTGATTATAGTCAATGGCAGAACAACTGGCAGAAAATTACCATAACACCTGGGGAAGAAAGAAAAAGTTGGAGCTGCAAGCAAAAGGTGATTTTTTTTTCTTTTGAGTGTGGAATATAAAGAAAGAAAGATTTGGCTTTTCCAAATAGTTTCGAGTGTGCTTTTGTTTGTGCAGGAGGCGGAACACATCCTCTGCTTGTGCCCTACGATACTCTGACAGCTAAAGAAAAGGCACGAGACAGAGAGAAGGCATATGAGCTGCTGAAGTTCTTGCAGCTTAATGGATATGCTGTCACAAGGTAATAATAAAATAGTTGAGAATGGACAACATTGAACATTGGTTCAAATTAAAGTAAGTAAATTTATCCAAGCTACTCAAAAGACTTTTTGAATCAGTAATTCCTAAAAATGCAGGGATTTGTATTTGTTTTATACAAAAATGAGCAGTATAATTTATTTTTTTTTTTACCCTAGCAGATAACTTAGATCAGTGACTCTCAGACTGTGGGTCGGCCCCACTAGTGGCAAAAAGAGCCACTGCAGGTGTAGGGCAGATAACCTGGAGAAACATATAGAGTGACACTAAGTTGAATACGATTTTTGTTTTGTTTTTGCTATTCATATTCAACTTTGGCTTTTTTTTTATTGGTGTTGATTGATAAAAAAATAATTGATAGGGCACGTGAACATCCTTTGGCTTCTAAAGTGGGGCATACCAGAAAAAGTTTAACCACTGACTTTAATCCTCTATCTTTTCAAAATGACACAAAAAATGATTACAAGCTTCATCTAAGCTGAAATAAACCGATGCATAACAGACTGACTGTATCATGGTGTACGACCCTGATAGAAAAAGTTATAAAATTTGATCTTTCAATAAAAAAAATACTTGTTTCTGTTTATGAGCATTAATTCTTTCACTATAAGAAACCAGTATGGAAATGGCTTTATTACTGCTTCCTAAAATAGTGTTTCATTATGCCACAAATTCTGAACAGGAAGTCTTTCATTGTTATCATATATAAATTTTTAAGACATAAACTCTGCCCGACTTTAGAGGCCTTAAAGACATGGAGTCGGACATATCATCCATTGAGAAGAGGTTTGCGTATGGTTTCCTTCAGAAGCTGCTGAAATGGATGGAAATCGCACAGGAGTTCATCGCTCATCTTGGTATTGTGGGGCAAAGATGAAAAATAGTGTGGTGTACCTTCAAGTTTTGCCACTGTTTCTGTGCTATTGTTATATAATGCAATCTGTTTTACAGAGGCTGTGGTAAGCAGTGGACGAGTGGAAAAGTCTCCCCATGAGCAGGAAATCAAATTCTTTGCCAAGGTGAGACTATTGTGTGAATGTAAAATGTAAAATAAACTTGTCCCATTTCTGTACTAAATGTGGAAAACCCTCTGAATTCTCTCTCTTAGATCTTGATGCCTCTAATAAACCAGTATTTCAAAAATCACTGCCTCTACTTTTTGTCTACACCCGCAAAAGTCCTGGGTAGTGGCGGGCATTCTTCCAATAAGGAGAAGGAGATGATTGCAAGGTGATGTCTCTGTTATATAGATATGACACAGAAATATATATATTTGTGTATTTTTTTTTTTCAAATATTATGTTTCTCCTTTTATGAGCGTTTGATTTTTCTTCCTTTTCCTTTCTTTCACTTTGTAGTATCTTCTGTAAAATGTCTGCTTTGGTGAGGCACAGAGTTTCCCTCTTTGGTAAGATGGCAGTCTTGCAGCACCAGTCTATCTGAATCTTTTCACTCTTTTCTCTGTTCATGTGTGTTTCTGTATTTTGTGAGCTGTAATGCACCATTCAGTCACCCAGGTTAGCCTAAGTGCCATTGCTCCATGTTTTTATGGATATACAATGGGTGATGATGCAGATTTATTTCTATATTTGCAGGAACGGATGCCCCGGCAATTGTTAACTGTCTTCACATTCTGGCTCGATCACTGGATGCAAGGTTTTGTTTTGTTTTGTTTTTCTTAATAACACTATAAAACTGTATGTATATATATTTTTCATGTTTTTCCTTTTAACCTTTTGTGTTTGCTTCATTAGGACGGTAATGAAGTCAGGACCTGAGATTGTTAAAGCTGGGCTACGATTGTTTTTTGAGAGTGCTGCTGATGATATTGAGAAGATGGTTGAAAATCTCAAACTGGGCAAAGTATCGAAAGGCAATCAGGTATACGATATTTAATATGGGCATTCACAAATTAGAACACATCTATCCAAGTCCGTAATCATGTGCTGCTTTTCTTTTTTTCCAGCAAGTGAAAGGCGTTTCTCAGAACATCAATTACACCACCATTGCACTGCTCCCAGTACTTACCTCCCTGTTTGATCACATTGCTCAGCACCAATTTGGAGATGATGTCATCTGTGAGTGCTTATTCATGTTTTATATTCCATCCATCCATTCTTTTAACCACTTATCTAATTCCAGTGACCAATTAAAGTGACCCTGGACAGGTTGCCAGTCTATCACAGGACTACTAAAGAAAGACAAACTACAACTCATGCTCAGACCCATACCTACAGCCACTTTAAATCCTTTATTGGCTAGTGAGAGGTAGCTGGAGATAGAGCTCACACAGGCCAAGGGAGAACATTCAAACTCCACATGTGTTTTATATTCATGTTGTTATTTAGTAATAATTCTGACACTCTCGGTCTCTCTGTGTTTTTGCATACAGTGGATGATCTGCAGATGTCATGCTATCGGATCATGTGCAGCATCTACTCCCTGGGGACTGTGAAGAATCTACATGTTGAGAGGTGACTCCATATTTTTTAAGTAGTTTACTACTGATCATTTTGGAGCATTTGCTGCACTCGTCCTTTTACCTTTACAGGCAGAGGCCAGCTCTTGGAGAGTGTTTGGCACACCTTGCAGCAGCTATGCCGGTGGCCTACTTAGAACCCCATCTAAATGAATTTAATGCTTTCTCTGTATACACCACAAAGACTCCCAGAGAGAGAGCCAGTGAGTGCAATACTGTCCTCAAACTTCTTTTTTTTTTTTTTAATCTAGCAAAGTCTTGTTTTTGAATTATCTTTCACTGTTTCTCTTCTGGATTTAAGTCTTGGGCCTTCCCAATGAGGTCCAGGAATTATGTCCAGACATCCCAGAGCTGGATATTCTGCTGAAGGAGATTGGGGATTTGGCAGAGTCGGGGGCTCGTTACACTGAGATGCCTCATGTGATTGAAATTACTTTACCCATGCTTTGTAACTACCTCATTCGCTGGTGGGAGAGAGGACCTGAAAATTTTCCTGAGATGGAGGGCCGACTGTGCACAGAGGTCACATCAGAACACCTTAATCAGCTGCTAGGAAGCATCATGAAAATTGTAGTGAACAACCTGGGAATAGATGAAGCCTCCTGGATGAAGAGATTGGCTGGTGGGAGCTGTTTTAAACTCTACTCACATGCCAATGTTTTTTTGTTTTTGTTTTTTTGCAAGGAAATTAAAACCATTTCTTTTCTCCACTAGTGTTTTCACAGCCCATTGTTAGCAGAGCAAAGCCAGAAATGCTCAAGTCTCACTTCATCCCAACAATGGAGAAACTAAAGAAACGCACATCAAAGGTGGTGGCTGAGGAGGACCATTTAAGGATGGAGGGAAAATCAGAGGGGGATGAGGAAGATGGCACTATACGTGATGAGTTTGCTGTCCTCTGCAGAGACTTGTATGCCCTTTACCCTCTCCTTATTCGCTATGTGGACAACAACAGGTAGAATAATGTTACAGTCACCAAGCTATAAATCCTGCCTCATATTGACAAAATTGCAATATTAAATCTTTTCATATATTGTTAATTAGCATAAAGAGAGTTTAGGAAGCCTTATAATAAGTTATTCTGCTACAGAGCGAGGTGGCTGACATGTCCTGACCCAGATGCAGAAGAGCTCTTCCGAATGGTTGGAGAAGTCTTTATTTTCTGGTCCAAATCTCATGTGAGTATGTTCACTTGGCCTTTTTGTTTTCAAGCATTTGTAAAATTTGCATCCAATAATTAATTTTCTGTTTCTCGCCGGCAGAATTTCAAGCGAGAGGAACAAAACTTTGTGGTGATGAATGAGATCAATAACATGTCATTCCTCACTGCTGACAGCAAAAGTAAAATGAGCAAGGTGAGTTACTGAAAGGCAGAACATGCTAGTGTAGAACACATATCAAATCAGGCAACTTTAAGACTTTGTTACAGACATATTGTTTAACAACTGTATGTCTTCCTTCCCTTGTGGCCATATTTTTTGGTATAATTTTAAGACTTGATGACATTACCAACCAGTTTCAGCTGCTTATAATTTGTCATTTAATAACCTTTTTGTTATTCTTAGCATAATGGTAATAGCTTTAGGGGAAAAAAATTAATTGAAAGCTGGGGAAGCAGTCTAATACAAAAACACACTTATGCACCATTTTCACTAGGTGCATCGTTAAATATCACTTTTTTCACTTGTTTCTGATTTTGTATGTGATATTTTTTATATTCTTGTTTTTTGGTCTTATTTAGACATACTGAAACCTGCTGTAACCTCTTTGAGATTTGATTTTTAATTCAGATCTTTGCGAAGGCTCGCAGTTGTGTTAATGATATTCTCTCTTTGGCTGTCCATTGTTCTCTTCTTTTGTGTTGCGGCTGGGTTTCCAGGGCGGGGACACAGAGGTTAGACTTTGTTTTTGCACGACCGCTGTGCTGACCGCATGGCACCTCACTTTGGGGGAGCTTTTCATCAACCTCCCCAGCACACTGGCACATCTGATCCACACAAGTACAGTCACTACATATCTACAAACACATGTGAACACAAGTAACTCGTGTACACAGAAACACACAAAAAATCCTGCAGATGTTATTCAGCGAGACGTGGAATTAATTCACTGCCAGTGACAAAGGCCTCTATGTGTAGTTGTTTCTGCAAAGTCTTGATTTGCAGCCTCATAACGATGAAGCAAAACTGCTGTGAATTTATTACTACACATATTTGGTAATTTATATTGATTAAAAGTCAAAGTCGTAGCCATATATTTCATTAACGATTGGTTTGGATACACTTACACTGTCATTAGTTTTATTATATTGAGATTTAGCTGACACAATGTCAGTACAATGCACTATATATTACACAAAATCATTCATTTATATTGTATCTCTTCATGGACTTTAGTGCAGAATTGTTCATAAGGGAAGCTGGGGAAAGATACTCATATAGTTCTCATTAAGGATCACTGGACCAATGGGCAGGCCCCACCTGCGGGCTTTCCCCAGTCCTGCCAGTGTGTGAGGGGGGGAGTCTGGAGGCGTTTGATGAAAGTACTCGGCTGTAGAGTTGGGCTCATGGCACTGGGCTTTACACAAATACCAAAGTGGAAGTGAGAGCACAGTGCCATCATGCTGTCACTGAGTTTGCTCTTTTTTTGATCATAGCTGAGTTGGAGTCTTCTAGTATGCCTTTTGTTTCTCTTCATGGAAGATGGTTGAGCTGTAGGTTTTTGTAATGTAACTTTTTGTCCACTAGGGGATGATGTTAGTCTTCTCTGTGCTCTTTCTTATCTCCTCCCTTAAAATGCCATGGTACATCACTGTTTTAGTTTCTTTTATGCTCCCTAGTACCCACACTAACACACAGCTTGATGCTAAATGTTACTGAAGCAGTTTACTGAAACATTTGTTAGGTTCTCTTTTTAAAAGTGCTCAAAGTACCATGAACCTAACCAACGTATTAATTCACACTTATTTCCTAAAATATTCCCCAAAATGCTTTGCACCCTCTAAACTACTTTACCATAACAAGCATACACCTTATACTGAGAGTTTTGTATTTCATTAAAAAGAAAAAAAATGGGTCATCTGGGACCACTTTAATGTCTAACAGTGATGCCTCAGCAAAACCCCTTTAATAAAAAGATTTAAGCTTTTATGTATAGTACTGCGCAAAACCCCTGAGCCACTCCTCAGTTCTGTGTATTTTGCTAGGAAAATAGGTGCAGTGATGACTGATACATGTGCAAACATGGAAATACAGTTTGTAAGGAAAAAACAGAGTCCGTGCAATTCTAACAAGCTTGAAAATCCATATTTGACATGAACACCTTTATTCTTGAACACAGCCTGAACTCTCTTAGGCAAACTTTCGTGTCATTTCTTTAATTAGTCTTCAGAAATAGTTCTCTAGGCTTCTTGAAGGACATTGTTTGGATGTTGACTGCCTTTTTGTTCCATTCTCTGTCAAGATGATCCCACACTGCTTCAATAAGGTTGAGATATGGGCTCTGGGGAGGTCAGTCCAAGACTGTTGGTGTTCCACTGTGTGTGTTTTTTTTACCCAGATATTCTTTTACTGCATTGGCAGTGTGTTTGGGATCATTGTCACGTTGAAAAATGAAACTGTTGCTTGAGATGCTTGCAAGATGGTACTGCATAGCGGATCAAAATGTGATGGTGCTTTTCTGCTTGACCCAACAACACTGGGTCAAATCCAGCCCCAAAACATGACAGAGCCTCCGCCATGTTTTGCACATGGCTATAAGATACTGTTGTGCCTCTCTCCTGACCTCCATACGCATCTACATACAGCAGATCGATCAGCTGAAGGATGAAATGCATCTCTCAGGTCCTGTGTCAGCTCTTTGCTGAATGTTTTCCTATTTCTTAAGGACATGACATTTACATAGTGTTATTGTACAGTAGATAGCTTTTTTTTTAGGCCTACCAGTTTTTCTGGAAATAAGTGAAAAAGCACCCACTATCCAGAGAATTATTCCAGACCACTTACAATAAATTACAAGAAAGTCTGTCAACCTGAAAGTAAAATAGAAAGACATGAGGGATGGCTCAAGTCTTTTGAATCAATCGTATATTTTCACAAGGCAAGATAAGGGTTTACATAAATAATCAACAGCACCATGATAGCGGTCTTCCTAGAAACAAATTGTATAATATGGGTAGGATCAATATGAATCATCTACACAGTCCCCAAGTAAAAGTCAACTGTTTGTCCAGTAACTTTACGCCTGACAGTTTTGTGTGAGGTTGCTGTCTGATACTGTTATTTTTAGTTTTGTGGTTCAAATAGAAATATGTAATAGAGAAAACATTAATATTATGAAAGGTATTTATATACTTTATGCAATAGCATCCATTTGCATATTTTGGAGGACTCTAGAAAGAGCAGAGAACAGAAGGTCTGAACTCTCACAGAAACAGAGCATGAGCTCAGAAGTCAAATACAGGGAAGAGACATTTCCTTTAGTTTGTTTAATTGTAGGTGTGTGGTTTTAACAGCATGCTACTAATAAGTCTAACTCTGAGGATCTTGTTCTTTAACATCATATAATATTTTGAGCTTTCACCAAGGGCTACAGTTCTTAGAAAATCTTATTTACAATTACAGTATAAAGTGAGTTTGTTTTGTTTAGCTGTCCTTTTCGTGGAATTTTGAATGGATTGTGACTTGAATGAAATATTTTCCCTTGCACGTTGTTAATGCAATATGACTGATTTACTTTCTTGTAAGACCCGTTTCCTTTCAGCCTCCCCTTCAAAAAAGCAGCAATCTTCCCACTTTCTTATCACATTTTCACTCCTGAAGTCTCCTGAAGTCTGGGCTCAGAGAAACAATGACTTAATAGTTGGGGAACAACTTTTTGACCTTTTTTGACCTTTAAATATAGGCACTTGTCTTTTTAGTGCCGATTGTTGACTGTAACATGTTTATTAGGTATATTATTAGTAGATGTAGTAGTGTATTTTTACTTGCAGAGACCTACTGTGCATAATAAAAAAAGTTTTCAGCACTGTGTATTGCTCAGCTGGTGCTAATGTTGAATGACCTTCAGTATTTAGTATTAATACAGTCACATCATGAGTTGTAAAGAATACTGGCTGCATTATCACAATCATTTTATATATTTTTATTCAGGCTTATATTCAGAATATTTTGTAAAGTTTTCAAGACAGTATTTTAAATCAGTTTGTTAAGTTCAGTGTCAATTCTAACAGGACAAAAGTATTCAAACTTATCAGTCCTTATCTGAGCTGTTGTACTGCTGGCACGTTATTAGATATTATTTATGCTCTCTGCCTTATCATCCTTCTCACAGGGTGGAGGCTCAGATACTGAACGTACCAAGAAGAAGAAACGAGGAGATCGTTACTCAGTCCAGACCTCACTTATTGTGGCTGCCTTGAAAAAGATGCTCCCCATAGGCCTAAACATGTGCTCTCCTGCTGATCAGGAGCTTATCAACTTGGCCAAGATCCGATACTCTTTGGTAGTTTTTTTTTTCTCACTTTGACCTTGGTTCTAGTAAACATCCGAAGTATGATTTGTATTATGTTATACACGGAGGAAAACAATCGCTAAAATGTTTTACTTTACAGAGAGACACAGATGAAGAAGTAAGAGAGTTCCTGCAGAATAACCTGCATCTTCAGGGCAAGGTATTCTTGAAGAACCGGTAGTAAAATAGCTGCAGGGATAAGATTTGTAACTACAGATAATCAGTCGCAACACATTTCAAGAAAACTCTGTATCCATGTGTTGTGGAAAGGTGGACAACCCATCCATGCGCTGGCAGATGGCGTTGTACAAGGAGATGGCAGGAAAGGCTGAAGATGCAGATGCCCCAACGAAAGTTGTTAAGAGAGTGCAGGAAGTTTCTGCGGTTCTCTACCACCTTGAAATGGTGAGTGTGGTAATTTATACTCACACTAACTGCAGCAGTTGCACTATGTCTCAAACATAGAATTTGAACATTGAATATCTATTCAATAATACACACAACAAAGATGTCTACATGGCATGTACTACATAGATATGAATACAGTGATAACAGAGGCAACATGTCCTAACAGATAAGAAAGGATAAGGCTTGAAACAATTTTAGGTGTTACTAGTCTAAATAGTTTTTCGCTTCTCTGGGTGAAAGACTGGTAAGCTTATGGCATGGCATTGTGGATTTCCATCCATCCATTCACAAGTCACAAGAATTGCTACTCCTCCCGTAGCAGGGGTGTCAAACATAAGGCTCGGGACCCAGAATCGGTCTGGCAAAGACTGCAAACTACACCAATATAAGGAAGTAAAAGAAAAACAATTAAATGACAGAAAAATTCCAGTTTTTTAATTATCTGCTATAGAAATTACAGTTTTTACAATGCATCCACAGTAAGATAAATAAATAAAATGGGACATTTTCTGTAACTTAAGAAAAACTTTCTGCTTTATATTACAGGTCAGTCTAGGCCAGGGGTGTCAGACTTACACATTTACTTACAACTTAAGCACAACGAGTTGTGCTGACAGATTTCGGCACTTATCATGTAGACAAACTGAGACATACTGTTGAAAATTGCATTTTCTTCTTTTGAAATATCGCAGAGATTAAATACGCAGTTAAACTTCTGACAGAAAAGGGATTATCACCAATGTGGCCAATTTAAAATCAAAGTGGAATGCATGTGGTCCACAATGTGAAATGAGTTTTATATTCCTGCCCTGCAGTATTGGTCAGAATGTAGAAGAGGTTCTATCAAACTCCGAATGAGGTTAGATGCCTTAGAAATTTCCATGTTATGGAAAAAGTAAAAAGTATATTGTTAATATAAATAAGTTGGAAAGTATCAGATACCATTAAAACTTTTTTCATCGCTTTACAAATGCATGTCTTCTCTGATAGACCGAGCATCCATTTAAATCCAAGAAGATGGTGTGGCACAAACTGTTGTCCAAGCAACGACGCAGAGCTGTGGTTGCTTGCTTTAGGATGACACCACTATATAACATTCCAAGGTAAGAAATCAACTTCTGTGGTGGCATGCATGCAAAAAAAGCTAAGGATAAATACAATAAATATCTTAAATTCCATCCAAGTTTTCTCTATGTTTGTGAATCTGAACAGACCCAGCTCTAAAACTGAGTGATTGGAGAAGGCATAAAACCACAAGGCACTATATCTAGTCTATTTTGTTTTGGTGTTTGCTTTGCAGGCACAGAGCTTCAAACATGTTCCTTGAGGGATACAGACGCAACTGGCTTCATCCTGAAGGCTTCTCATTTGAAGACAGAATGATAGATGACTTATCTGTGAGTACCATTTGAAGCTTCATCTACAAACTTTTTTCATTTTGTGGCGTTACTCACACTTTTGTTTATTGAACATCCCAGAAAGCAATGGAGCAAGAGGAGGGAGATGAGGAAGAGGAGAAGGAAACAAAGCCAGATCCCCTTCACCAGCTAATTCTCCATTTCAGTCGTACTGCTCTTACAGAGAAGAGGTTAGATAGGTCCTCACTGATACAACAGCAGTGAACTGCAGAGCCGTGGTGTAGCTGTGGGGAAAAAAGCAGCATGTTATTTCTAATTTCCCTTTGATCTGCACTTCTATCATTTCAGTAAACTGGATACTGATCATCTTTATATGGCATATGCTGATATTATGGCAAAGGTGAGTCATTGCAGAAGGTGTTGAAGTGAGCTGAAGTTTGCACAGAAGTGTACTCTGAAACACTCATGTTTATTTTCCCCTCTTTGTGTATTTAGAGTTGTCATATTGGTGAGGAAGAAGAAGGTGGAGAGGAAATGGGGGAAAATGCTGAGGATGAGATGTCCTTTGAGGTGCGACAGTCAGAACTGGTAATGGGCGGCCAGGGGCTGGGGACCAGGAACACATTGGAGCGGTAGCTCTCGACGCATTGAGTGACCTCATCATTGGAGCATTTATTCACAACCACATCTCTCTCTGTCTCTCTCTCTCGTATCGTCTTGTTGCTTCTTTATGTTCTGTCTCTGCTGCTTCTTTATTTGTATGCTAAGCTTCATTACTTCTGAGTTTCTTTACTTAGAAACTCAAAGCTCCAATCCAGGTATGCTTTAATTGTGTACTGTATACTCCCTAAATTCATCAGCAACAAAATGTTATTATGCTTCAATTTAAAACATCACTCGACTGCAGTCACTTTAATGTAGCATTTACTATTTATTGCGCCTGGATTGGAATCTGGATTGGATCTAATTAGATTTAATAAATGTAAAATTAACAACAATAATAATAACTGTAACTCAAATTAACAATCATAATGTTAATTAATCTATTTTTTAAGTCGTTATCAGCTCAGCTTGATGAACAATTCATCCTATTTTAGAGCAAGCAAAGAAGTAAAGTGTAGCTTTTTCTGATTTTCTGGTACTCTATAAAGGCTACTTCTAGTATTAGAGTAGGCTAGCAGGGATTTTTTTTTAAAACACTGACGGGCAGTAGCAGCTGCTCTGTGCAGGCTTTACTACATTCATTGCGTCCAGTTGTGCACAGCGTCTCAGACACAGTAGTTCATTGTATACCCCAGTGCTGATTGTGCTCTTAGAAGAAACTGCCACTGAACCATTACATACTTCCAGTGAGCTGTGTTTGTTTGCTCATTGATGTTGTGCTTCATCATTATGTACCATTGCTTTAAACTACTAAAATATTGTATATAATATTCAAAAATGCCTTCCAAAACATTTGTGAGGGGTTATATGAAACTGGGGAGTCAGACATGCAGAAACTGGACTTAAAATTACATTGGATATCCTGTTAAAGTCCATTTAAATTCCAATGGCTATTTAAAAAAACATATATTCATTTTATAACGATGTCATTCCTCCCAGTTTATATAGCTGTCTGATTTGTCTCTCTTTCTCTTTCTCTCTCTCTTTCCTCATTGTTCCATCTAATTGGTCTCACCTTCATAACACCAGTCTTTGCTAACTGAATGCTTGTGTTCAATGTTCCCTTCCCCCACTCACATAGCATACTGACAGACTACAGTGAAAGCCAGTGTAGAATATACAACACTAAAAGCTATATCTACATACACATAGTCGTAGCTTTAAAGTTTAAGTCACGTGTATCACATAGTGCAAAAGTCACAGTCGGGCTTCACTAGAGAGTCAGGGACTGCAGGGTAAGTTTGAGGTCCACCTGCACGACACATAGTGGGTAGAGCTCGGCTAGGCATACATGGGTGGCGGGGAGGGAGGGTGGTTGGGAGTGGGGAGGGAGGGAGGGAGGCTTGGGAGCAGTGGTTGTTGTTGTTGTCTTAGGGTCACTATGATACCAGTTGATATACAATGTGGCTGAACAGAGGAATGTCAATTTGCCCTCTGGATTCAGAGATATTCATTTGCTGTTTTTCTTTTCCATAAATGGCATTTAATATGCAATTGGCTCAGTGCTATGGATAAAGATAAATATTGAAAGCCATTTAGATTTAAAGAAGAAAAGAGAGAAGAAGAAGAAGAAGGGCTAAAGAAAAATGTTACGCTTAATATGCATGAATATTTGAAGCCATTTCTCAAAGTAAGCACAGACTGCTGTGGAAAGCCAAAGAAATATCTCTGATACAGAGGAATAAAGGCTTTGGTCCAAAGCATCTTCTTTGCAGGACTGCTGCATTTAAGAAACTTTGGTAATCTACATGGCTGAAATGCTAAGCCAGTGGGACTGTTTCCTGTAGTCTAACGCTTGCTCCAGCCAGCAAACGTGAAGAAGTAGTGTAACAACCCCATGACTAATGAAGTGAACTGAGAGAATGTGTGCAAGAGTCAGGTTTTGAATTGACACTGAAAACCCGTAATGCAAAGACAATTACTGTAGATAAAAAAGAGCTATGTCAGACTATCTTGATAAAATTATTGTAAAATCCATGAAAGGACATTGGTTATTAATTGGTAATTCCCAAAGGTTAATGATTAATGTAGATTTTCTTTTTTTGAAGTAAATTCATTTTCCTACAAACATAGACTGAAAAAAACTGTTAAGCTGATTAGTGATGATGATTTAAAGCGGTAGGGATTTGTGTGAAAGGCAAGTGAATGTGAAATGTAAATGTAAATTTTAACTCTTAATTGGTAGAATGGGCTTTTTTTGATGAACCACTTGGGTTTTTTTATGACTTTTAGCCAAAATATACAGCGCTTAACAAATTTATTAGCACCTCTCATACAAACAAGATAACACAAATATTTTAAAAATCTGTCAAAAACTTGTTTAAAACTAAAAATCGTGTTGTTATTTATTCGTTAAAAAACAAACTGAATTGTCAGAGATTAATCAAGAATAACAGTCAATCAGTAAAACTATTTTTTCTTTTCAATACTGCAATATAATAATTTGCCATCTTAGTCAAAAACTAATAAATAATAAAAATTCTAATAATGTTTGCCAGAACTGTTCTTGCTTATACTTACTTTAGGTTCCTGCGTTCGTAGGTTTGTTTATCTCCACACCAGACCACTCTTTCAAAGGGATGTACGTGTGAGTCGGTGCGCTAAGTGTGATTCTCGCATTGCAATATGGATAGAATGATAGATCTAAAAAATAGCCAGCTGGAATGTTAAGGGACTGAGTAATGTAATTAAGAAAAAGAAAATTTTAACATATTTAAAGTCATCTAAAGTTGACATAGCTTTCATTCAGCAAACACATATGTGTAAGCCAGAACTCTTAAAACTTAAATGCTCCTGGGTAGGTAAAGGTTTTCTCTAGTCCTGGAACAGGTAAAAGTAGAGGGGTGTCTGTTTTGATTCATAAAGCAGTTAACTTCACTGAGACAAAAGTAACAATAGATAAGGAGGGTAGATTTATATTAGTTCATGGACAATTATTAGACACACCAGTGATCTTATGTACTATTTATGCTCCTAATGCAGACATTTTCATAACTTATCACAGCTTCCTTTGGAATCAGACAGTGCACAAATAGTGGTAGGTGGAGACTTCAAACAAATACTAGACCAAAACCTGGATAGCTCAATTCCCAGATGTAGCACTTAGAGCAAGTCTGCAGCCATCATCAGGCAGATGGCCTCGGATTTAGGCCTGCGAGATATCTGGCAGATAATACACCCAGATGGTAGGGAGTATTCCTTCTTCTCCCTGCCTCACAATGTTTACACTAGAATTGACTTCTTCCTTGTTTCAGAAGCTTTAATGAATAATTCCATTGACTCAAGTATTGGTAATATACACTGCTCAAAAAAATAAAGGGAACACAAAAATAAGATATCTCAGATCTGAATGAATGAAATATTCTTATTAAATACTTTGTTCTTTACATAGTTGAATGTGCTGACAACAAAAATCACACAAAAAACTATCAATGGAAATCAAATTTAGCAACCCATGGAGGTCTGGATTTGGAGTCACACTCAAAATTAAAGAGGAAAAACACACTACAGGCTGATCCAACTTTGATGTAATGTCCTTAAAACGAGTCCAAATGAGGCTCAGTAGTGTGTGTGTGGCCTCCACGTGCCTGTATGACCTCCCAACAACACCTGGGCACGCTCCTGATGAGGTGGCGGATGGTCTCCTGAGGGATCTCCTCCCAGACCTGGACTAAAGCATCCGCCAACTCCTGGACAGTCTGTGGTGCAACGTGGCATTGGTGGATGGAGGGAGACATGATGTCCCAGATGTGCTCAATTGGATTCAGGTCTGGGGAACGAGCGGGCCAGTCCATAGCATCAATGCCTTCGTCTTGCAGGAACTGCTGACACACTCCAGCCACATGAGGTCTAGCATTGTCTTGCATTAGGAGGAACCCAGGGCCAACCGCACCAGCATATGGTCTCACAAGGGGTCTGAGGATCTCATCTGGGTACCTAATGGCAG
>VVHJ01032361.1:0-15765 GCA_015107715.1 Tylochromis polylepis
GGCTATTAGACTAATAAATCAGGAGGGGTATAGGGCTCACACAAACGCACTCTTTATTAAGACGCAAGCTATAAAATTTCAGGATCTGGTGAAGTTTAAATCAGTGCAAATAATATATAAGGCAAGGAAAGGGATGCTCCCAATCGAAATAAGTAAATGGTTCTTAGAAAGAGAAGGGAGGTATAATTTTAGAGGGAAGTGGAATTTAAAACTACAAAGAGTAAGAACAACATTGAAAAGGATGTCTATTTCAATAGCGAGAGTTAAATTCTGGAATGAGTTAAAAGAAGAAATAAAGGGCAGTAGTGATATAAACCAGTTTAAAATGAAACTCAAAAAAGAAATTTTAAATACGTATAAGAATGAAGAAAATGCAATTAACCCAAGACAGCAGTCAAAGTGATGTTTATTTTCTTCTGCAAATTAGCAAATCTAAAAATAGTTTTAGTGGAACATGAGAAAATATATATATTTTTTTGTGTGTGTGATGTTATGTTCTACATAGAAGGCATTGTATACGTTTTTGTTGTTCAAATTTAAATTATGAGGATGTAAACCTGAGGGGGTAGGGCTAAATAAGTATATACTTCTGCCTACTCCTTTTCAAACAACTGAATGGAAAGATTTTATGAAATGTTGGTGAATGTATATGTTTGAAATAAAAATGAACTGAACTGAACTGACACCGGCACTTGAGGCCTGGAGTTGCCTACCCCTGGTGCGTGTTTTTTGTTTGTTTTTTTAACTTTCACTCACACTGTTAGTTTTGATGTTATGACCACAAGTGCGAGACTAGGTAGGGGCAAAAAAAACCTATTTAGACCTTAAGCTGTGTCAGCGGGTATGTCTATAACACTTAGTTGCACTTGGTAGTAATGATACATCCATGAAGGAGCAGTCCACATTATTTCCATATCCTATTGCTTTGTTCATGTGTCTGGAAGGACTGCAGGTGGAGTGCAGGTCACAAAAATAAAGGGAAAAGTTGAAAGAGTTCAGTTTTTAGGGATAATACACACTGACCATTATTTAAGGAAGAATTCAACTTAGATGCTTCTCATTCTTATTAATACTTTAAAATGTGCACATTAACTTTTTTTCTTCTTTAGAGGAGTATGCCAGGAAAGGTTTGATCTTTTATTCTTAACAGCCATACATCTAGACAAGGATTAAATATCAAGCTCCATATTAATTCATGTGGGAATCTATAAGGAGCTCTAGATAAATATAGGAGTGTAACTGAAATACACCAGACAGTAAATTCATTTTAAATGTTACACCTTGAAGATAAAAGTCACTGAGCTCTAGCTGCTGATGGGATTCCCTCCTCCACAGCCAAGGTACAAAACACTAGCAGCTTAAACACTGTGACTTCACATTGTTGTAGGTTTTATGGAGCATTTATTTTGTATTTAAAAATACCTGCATTTTCACTTTAAGATGTATGTACTTTTATCCTTAGTTTATGGTTATGGTTTTATGGTGTAAATGGGTTTTTTTGTTGTTATTATACACCACATTTGAAAATGAATAAAAAACATTTTTTTGCAGGACAGAATTTGATTACTGAATATTTTAATAGAAGGTAATGGGGTGTTTTTAAAGTTTAATTTAATTTTGTGTTTGTTTTTCTTTTTTTGATATCCTGAATCATTTTGTAATCATATTTTATTTTTATTGATTTTTTTTTCCAGGCAAAAAAAATAATAAAATGTGTAATAAATATGTGCATTCATCTTTAACATACTGGGACACTTATCGTGTTTCATTGTCAATGTTTTCTCTTTTAGGTTTCCCATTAAACTAGAGAGAATGGAAAAAAACAAAACAGTTCCAACCGATCTCCTGGAGGTCCAAGGTTTTGACATTTCTCCAGAGTTAACGTATCCTCTCTTTTTCTTACTGCTCTTTGCTTACTTTGCCCTGCTTTTTTCTAACATTGGAGTCCTTGTGCTTATCATCACTCAGAAGAGTTTGCACCAGCCAATGTACTTTCTGTTTTGTAACCTGTCTGTCAATGATCTCATAGGTAACACAGTCCTGCTACCTCAGCTAATGGCTCACATCTTGGCAATCGAACGGTTTATCACCTACAAACAGTGTGTGATTCAGGCTTTTCAAAGTCACACATTTGGATCAGCTTCACATATGATTCTCATCATTATGGCAATTGATAGATATGTGGCGATATGCCACCCCTTAAGGTATAGTTCCATTATGACAACCAGAACTGTGGTTGGGCTGTCCGCAGCTGCCTGGGGGGTGTCAGTAGTGCTTGTGTCTATTTTAATAGGTCTTACTGTGAGGCTGTCCCGCTGCAGATCCATTATACAAAATGCTTACTGTGACAATGCATCACTATTCAAACTTTCTTGTGAGGACGTGTCCATCAACAACATCTTTGGACTCTTTTTCACTGTGCTGCTGTTTACTAGTTCAATTGGAAGCATAGCTGCCACCTATTTTAGAATTGCTCTCATTTGTTGGATTAAGAAAAACAAAGACTTGAATAACAGAGCACTGCAAACTTGTGCAAGCCACCTTGTTCTTTATCTGATCATGCTCTGGTCAGGATTTTTAACAATTTTATTGCATCGTTTCCCAAATTACCCAGACTTAAGGAAAATTGCATATGTTTTATTTCATGTTGTCCCTGCTAATTTGAATCCAATAATTTATGGAATGCAAACAAGATCATTAAGACATAAAATTGCTGAAATACTGCAAAGAAAAGTGATTCCATCCTAATAGCTTTAATTTTCAGTTTATAAGGCTTGAATATAGAGACATGTAGGATTAAAAGTTTTCATCAGCTCAACAACAACCAAAGCATAAAATGACAAGACATCAGAATGAGTGACACATTAATTTTCCTCCCCCCCGGTGTATTAAAATCTAAATGTTTTCTACCAACCTCTGTTTTAAAAAAGTGAGCATAAAATAAATAAAAATGACCTTATAATCAGTATCACTGTGCATGTATTTGGAGCTGAGTAATGCATTTGTTTTCTGTAAATTACATAGCTTATGTTTATTTTTTCTGTGTATTCATTGCTAATAACTCATGACGTAAAACTTACACTCAAGAAGTCAGTAATGTTTCGCTTTAATAGAGTAACATAATACAAAATGTATTTATTGTACATATGCCAATAAGAACATGCTTTCAGTTGTTTATTATGTATCCTTTCAACTATTATTTTCCCTCTAAAACTAACTGAAGCGTTGTTTTTACAGCCTGTTAATACCAAAAGGCTATTAGAGTTTTTAAATAATTTTACTCATAAAAGCCAACAAATATTACTGTGTGGCTAAAGTTAAAAAGAAATGCCAGTGATAAAATATTTCCTTGGTGAATGTCATACTTCTGTTTGGATCGACTTAATTGATTCAATTCTTCATTCTAATCCATTATCATCACTGTTCTGTATTGTTTGGCATCATTGTGTCCAAGGAGTTATTGTTTTTCACACCTTCAGGATTATGTTCATCAGATAGAAGGAAGATATTTTTTTACCAAAACTATATTTCTGAATAAAAAAACAAACCTACCATTGTAATCTCCCTAAAATACTTTCCTTGTCTTTCTGCATGCCACGTGGACCTAGATTATCCAGGTCAGATTATTTTTCCATGGCATTTTACTGAAATTCTGCAATTCTCTACTTTTGTTAACGTAACATTGCATTGTTGTGCATTTCCCAACAGTTCAGAACTGAGTACTGCTGACTAAGCATTGAGACTATTTTCCTTTCTGGTTGAGATTAAAGACGGCTGTTCCTCTCTACAACATATACGTAGATGAGGGATAATACCAAGAGCAAAGCTAATGGCTGCAAACTAGGAGATTTCATGGATAATCCATAAGAGTTACAATGAGGCATCATTTTCTCTTTTGTGCAGAATGTTCCGTTGTTGTATTTCTAAACATGTTATATGTTTTAGAGAAACTGGTAACACAATTTCTTTCAAAGGGTTCTATGCTATTATAATGATTTTATATCCATACCAGCTGTTATATTTTCAGGAATTTTTTTTATTATTAAATTAATCAAACAATGCATGTACAACATTAAAACAGCATTGAAACCCTCTTAGGGTTCATGGGAGGACTTACTTTCTCAGGACACCACCAGAACTACAGTAACTGCTTTTACTTAACTGCTTTGTCAGATTTTGGATTGGAGGGGGGCTGGGGCCTATTCTACTGAGGTGTAGGATAATCCCTGGACAGATCACCACTCTATCACAGAGCTATTCAGCCGATTTTAATCTCTGCAATTAACCTAACATGCGTGTCTTTGGACTGTGGGCGCAAGCTGAAGAAAATTCACCCAGGAACCGGGAGAATATAGAAGCTCCACACAGAAAGGCCTCAGGTACAAACTGTTTTGAATGAAAGACCCTCTTTCTGTGATCTGACAATGATAACCACTATATAAGAGCTACTGTCACATCACCCGCTGGTTTATGAGGTTCCATTTTAAAGCCTCTATTTGAACATTATGGATATTACCATTTAGGCTTTTTGGAGACAGAAGTGACAACATTAGGTGCATTCATAGATCTATATTTACCTATGCATTACAGATACCTACTAATTTGTGCAGGTACCCAGTCTCACCAAGTGAGCCATGCCTCTATTCACATTAATACCTTTTGCATAAGTCACAATGCATTTTAAATGGGTGAGTCATAAAAAATAAATGATTAAAATAAAATAAAATAAATCACCCTGTATATTTGATATGAAGGGGAATTTTTGCTATAGAGACTTAAATGGTTTGTCAACCCGGATGAAAACGTATGTATTCAAAGAAACTGCAAGTAACTGGTTTTGCTGATTGAATGTGTGTGTCTATTTCATTACTTCACTATTTCATTCTGTATCAGTAAATGATTGATTCTTTTCTGGGATGTGGACATTTTATTTTCCTGTAACATTGAGACATTTCTTAAGCAACAGCAGATGATATTTATTTGTCGCTTGTTGATATTAGTTTATGAACCCCTTAATTAAAGGGGAAATAAAAGTTCCTGTACAAAATGTAATCTGTATTTTATTTATTAAAAGAAGAACTCAAAAGTGAATGACTGAAAAAAATACCATTATCATAAAATATATAGATTTGCCAAAGAATGTCCCATTTCTTAGGTGAGTGAAATAACTTTCACATAGCAAGGGGAGAAAGTCCATGAACAACAACTTTATCAAAGATTTAATTCTACTCACAAAGATGTTTGCAATAGGAGGTGACATCTCAAAGATTTCTGGAAATATGAGAGACATTTACAGAATCTGATAATACTGGATGATTCCAGTCCTAACCTGGAATAATCTTTGTGCTTTTAACAGCATTTTGTGCTCTCACTAGAATTTCTGACAAGGTCTGCAGTTATATGGTTTTACCCATGATAAGAAGGCTCATGAAAAACACCATAATGAAAAAAATCCACATGAAAAAGCGGTCTAAAACTTTGGCCACCTTCTTCCACTCTCCAGTCCTTTTCTGTGTGGCCCTCTGATCTCTGTGGCAGTTGGCTATATACTCTATGTTACGCAAGAGCTGTCTTTCATTGCTTTGGGTGCTGCAGGAAACCTCTCTGTCTTTTTTCTCTCCATCACTCACTCCTCCCTTCCTGCATCTCCTCCCCTCCCCTGAGTCTCCACAGTCCAGGCTCGCAAAAATGCCATTCTTCCAAGAGCTGTAGTTGCTAGTAGGGTTCTTCCCTATTGAGCCAATAGGAGACAATATCTGATCCATGTCTTCTTTTTCCTCTGTGGGCATAGATCCCACTATCTCTTGTCCTCTCTCCATTCTGAAGACACAGTCCTCTCTACCCGGTCCTGCCTGACCATTCATGGTGCAGTTGGTGTTCTGTACAGGAGCAGGCTCCTGTTTCTCTGGCTGAGGTGACATGCAGTTCTCCCCAACTTCATAAACAAAGCACATTCTGGCCATGTACTGCAGAATGACTTTCTTGGCCCACTTGGGAACAGGCTTGGCATCAGGGCCACAGTGGTGTATGTTCATGACAAATATGGTCAGAGCAGTGGAGGCTGTAATCATGGTCATTGTTGCAATGTAATATTTTCCTGTGGAAGAAAATAAATTGAGAAAATCTGTGAACAGATTTTTACTGCACTACCATCACACATACTGGGATTTGATTCTAGTTTATTGCCCTTACCAATTAGCGGTACATTCTCAGAGGGGGGCATGATCTCTGCAACCAGTAACTGAAAGACAGTGAGTGCCAGCATTACTGTGACACCCAAAGACACCTTCTCTCCAGAGTCAGCAGGAAGGTAGAAACCAAGTGGTGCCAGAAAAGAGATCATCACACATGGTATGAGCAGGTTAAAGACATAGAAGGATGCTTTTCTCTTAAGTTTCAGTGTGTAGGTCACATCTGGGTATGGGTCAGCACAGCAACCATAAAGAACAACGCTCTTCTTAGCCGGCATACCAAGCACCTCCCACTCGACGTTTTCCACCAGGTCAGCCAGGTCAGCACTCTCCATTGCATTAAGGATATCAAGCTGGTTACCGTTGTAGGTCCAGGAGCCGTAGGTGAACCGGCATTGCTGAGCATCAAAGGGGAAGAAAGACACATCCACTTTGCATGAGCTCTTGGTGATTGCTGGAGAATCCCACATCATCTGTCCATCATGTCGAATCACCACATTGGTGTCCATGGGACCAGTGAAATGATCATCTGCGCTGAAAAACAAAGAAAATGTTGCTGAAAAAAGAAAGTCCAACAACACTGTACATTCATACAAGGAGCAAGTCAATTTTGGATAGATCTTTTACAAAAACAGCTTTGATTAATTTCAAACTGGAAAGGCACAAGTGCACCAGTTAAGCATTGTGTCTTTTTTTATATAGCTTTTAAATAAAGCAAAATGATTATGTTTTATGTTTCAGCTGCTGTTAGTTTCTATGACACTTTTAAGCCATCGGAGGCATCACTATATGAAATTACCACACACCTACTAAGCTGATACTTTCTTGCTCTTTCAATCACTAGTCTAAAATTCAAAATTTCTGTTTCTGTTTTTTTTTTTATAGTTACCTAGACTGTTGTATATGCTGCATTATTGGGCTCTAAGAAGCACCTGACATAGGCCTGGACACACCTATAAATGACAGCTTCAAGGCATGTTCAGCTTGTGTATTTTATATTGGGCAATAGAAGTTGCCTTGATACAGTATTGAAATTATGAGCCCTATACTCATCCAACCTACCTGTTATAGAGAACTATATCAGGTCTCCATACATAACTACCCGGTATGCGGATGGTATCAAGGCCATCATAATCATCTTTATTCCATTTAAGGTGCGCATCAAACCACACTTGCCGTATCCATAAATATGCAGTTAGAATTTGGTTTCGCTCATCCTGTAAAATATTAAAAATGATGATCATAAAAGGGGAATATTACAGGTAAAACAGTAACAAAAGATTTAAATACAAAACAGCATTACTGATATGTGTGTATCTGCATGGATCAATTTCACTTATACAATTATGTGCACTGTGGGAGTTTACCATGTCGATTATCTGGGAGAGTGTAACCTGCAGAGTTACATTCAGGATGGTGTTTGTGTCCTCTACAGGCCTCAGTGCGCTAGTGTAGTTTGTGAACAAATCCTTTAGGAGCTTCTGAGCATATTTTCCATGAGCACACCAACAAGCTAGGGCAAGGAACGAAGCAGTTTAAAGCTATGTTGACACAAAGCATGTGATACATTTCAGTATTCCATGTATTTCCATTTTAGTCGAGAAAAAGACGTGTTTGCTATAAAAGGCATCCTGGCATGATCACGGATCATCAGTTAGATTTTTAAGCCGGTGACATGCACAGCAAAGGCAGTGCAGTGGATTTAGAGGGTTGCAAGAAAAGGGAGAAACATGTGGGGCATATGGATGTACAACAGATGGTGGTAGGGAACAAAGGGCAATGGCAATGGCAATCTATATTTCCCTTCTATAAGGCCCTAGAAATAGATGAAACACATCTGCCAACGTGTGCCAACAGTGACTTTCGCTGCTAAAGCTCTGTATGTGGAGTGCAACATGTGTGATTGAATGCTTAATCCAGTGAACAAACAACAAATCAAAATGAGCGTAAACCTGGAGGGGAAAGTGTCGGGAATTATTCGTCAAACGCACGAAGCCATTATTCACGCATTAAAAGAATCACTCATCAACCAGGAAACGAGCAGGAAGAGTTTTCAACAGGAAACACTATAGTTAATAGCACTAAATTTATTCCCAGTGTCAAAAATGGATTTGGACTAACCAGATATTAACCTCGAGTCCTGTTTCAATAAAGCCTCTGAGCTGGATGCAAAGAAGGTCTACAGGATTATGATGACAGCAAAATCCCCAAACAGCTGGCAACAAGTTTGCGGATTCCGGGAAACAGCTTGAGGGGAAGAGGAAATATGAGGTGAAAATGATGTTCTATAAACTATAATAGACACAATGAAATATAGATGACTGGGATCACACCTCCCTCCACACTTTATAGAAAAATGTTATCGAAAGCTTTTTTCTTTTCTAGGACAGCTTTAAGATAGTTCCCGTTTATATAATATTAAACCAACCTAAATCGGAAAGCAAAACTGATCGACATATCAACAGCATTTTAGATTATACGAGGTAAACAGAAAATAAAACGAAAGTGAACTTACTCGGCAAAATACCGACACACAGCAGCCAGCGGAATAAAGTCTGGATTCGCCATTGTTTCATCTTGCTGAAGCAAATGCCCTCCATCCGAGAACCATTTGAGCTGCTTTGTCCCCAAACACGTTTTATTCGCCGAAAATAGTCTTTACAAAACCACACCGATGGGGGAAGTCCACAGCGACGTAATCCAGTGCTGAACAAGCCCAACAAGCGCTCGGAAAGGGGAGGGACAGAACGAATCCAGTTGATACGACCACGTGTACACCCTGCACAAACACGGTGAGTTAAAGGTGGTGTTGTGGATTATCTTTGATGGGGTTTTGGTGGGGAATTAACGATAATAAGAATCGTCCCCTTGTTTGCTGTGATTCAGCACCACGGAGAGCTACCGGCTACTAGCAAACAAATAAAAACACATTTTTCGCTCTTGTCTTCAGGCTAAATCTGGACAATGATTTTTTTTTTAAAATAGTTACATAAAGCATAATTTGGCATTATGTTGAAATATATAGCGTGCTGTAGCAATCACAACACTGTCCTCTCACTTTCTCTTCCGGGTGCTGGTGGTCCCCACCTACTCGTTTTACACGACAAGGATGCAACACCCGCAGGCCCGTTATCATCTCCTCGGAGCATTCATCTGAGATCGTGTAATGCAAAAAATAAAACAAACACACAAAAAAAAAAAAATGCAGGAATTTAAAACGACTGGATGATCCGAGCAGTGTTTTAGGCGATCGACGATAACTAACAGAGAAATGCACGTCCACCGCGCTACCTAATCACTTAAATATTGTTACAGCGCAGGTATTGTTGGGAGAGACCACTGGCAAACAGTAACCAGGGTGAAGGTAGGATTGATTTAGCCATTACATGTTCAGTAAATTCACACAAATATTTTAAATCTTAAATGTCCCCGACAGGTTCAAGATAAATATTGACCTTATGGATGTACTTGACATGTTCACTCATCTCCAGCTTATTTTCTTCTAACCTAGCATAGCCACAGATGCCAAGTGCGTTATATCCCGTCTGTGATAATCTTTGCACGATTGTTTCTTTGCCCGCTGTCGCAATCTAAGATGCTACAAAGTTCAAATATTTGGGGGCATGAAAGACCCCTGGTTATCAGAGTATCATTCGCCACCTGTGTTCTGGCGACTGTGTGCCTACCCCTGCTTGGGCTCATAACTTGTGTCTTCATATCCTCTGTTTTTCATTTTGAAGATGCCACTGGTACACACTGCCAGGTAATGTGCATGTTTTTTTTTTTTCCCTACTTATGCTCATAGTTCTGTGGTAGTAGCTGTAATACCTGATTATGTATTGATTATATATTTTTAACCTAAACAAAATTCTTATTGTGTGTGTGTTTAGGTTCCTAATTACCTGCCATCTATAAGTGCCTCTATAAGCTTAAGTCCTGAGTGCCACATATGGCGGTTCTGCATTGGATTACACTCAGCACCAAGGTTACTGGTGGCTTTTACCTACTTCAAGTTTTACAAGGGTCGCTTTGCTACCAGGTTTCCAGAGAGTTCACTCAGCTGTTTGAACCTGGGCTTTTCTGTTTCTGAAAACCTTGGACTCTTGTTGCTCACATACGTATCATCCACTGAGACTTACTGTGAGTATTCTGAATTTAGTTTGCATTTTTGTACACGCTTTGTCTGTACAACTATAGTATAATACTATAATAATAATAATAATACTGATAATACTATTACCCATTCTTGGGCATAAAAAACCAAACAGTTTCAGTTGTTTGAAGTATAATATGACTGGTGGTTGATGCATTTATGCAAAGTTTAATAATATATTATCACAAGTTCTTCCCATTTGTTGATGAAATTTCCCTTTCTCTTTGTGTTTTTGCTCCTTAGTTGTGCATAAGGAAGGTTTTGTCCTGTTCATTGTAAGTTCCCTTATCTACATGTTGATAACCTGTCGTTTATGGAACTCTATTAAGAAATATTCCCTAAGTCCTGAGGTAAGAAATAGCAAACGAGGCACTAGAACTTAAAAACTGCCATATCATTTGTAGAATTACAGTCAATTTCAGTATTTGTTTGCTTTTTTGTGCCCTCACAGGATGCCAAGTCTCACCACTGGAAAGTGCGTTTCTTACTTCTCAATGTATGCTTCTGTGCTTTTGCTGGATTCTTTTACTGGAAACACAACATGTACTGTGAATCAGGGAGTGAGTATTTAATCAGTCCTTATGTTTCTGTGAGGACTGTGGGTTGCTTTATAGGAGAATATAGAATAATTTAAAAACATATTAACCATATTTACAGTAATGCAGATATTTACAATATTCTGACCAAAGGATATTTCAGTGTGTACTCTGTTTCTTCTTTTATCAGGTTACACATTTTTTGCCCTGTTTGAGTATCTAGTTGTCTTCTCCAATATGGCCTTCCATCTTACAGCTGTGTGGGACTTTAAGAGCCGGGAGGTCATGCTCATTTCATCTTCAGAGGATAAAGACTTCTGACTAGAAAGTCAAGGACTAGGTACTACATGTACCACCCCTCAACCACCTGATGACAGCAGCCTTGATCCTGCTGAAGAGGAAGAGTGGGATGAAGGCCTTTTCCATATATTTCCATGATGACCACTCTCAAATCCTTAGTGAGTGATGATGTCTGACAAATGAACATAAGATATGCACATGTGCTACTGTAGGGTTATTAGGATAGCTTTAAGTGCATTTTTTGCCTCAGTGTCTCATTCATGGATGCCTTTACCAACCTACATGATGTTATGTGACGTGACATTTTAACTTTTATACACTGCACAGCAAATTTGTGGTCATACTAGACGTGTACCAAAGTAAAGTGATAGTTCTTCAAGTATGTTTGGCTTTTATTTTGAAATATAAACTCAAGGATAGGAAATGGACGCATTTTGAATTCTAAGCCTTAGTGTCCAGGTTGAGAAACACTGTACTCCATTTAGATTCATCAAAAAGATTGGCACCAATACCCACTTTCATGTAATAAAATGCAATATTCAGGCTGCTGTTGAAAAGGCACTTTATTCTATGTTGTTATTTATTTATGGTTTATTTTTTAGGGACAAGTACATTACGTGAACCACATTACACACCACAGTATTTTTAATCTTAGCTAGTTTGCCATGCCCATTCCTAGTCGGGCTTTTAAAACACAAACCGAGAAACAACAAAGTTGAATAAATCATAACTTTTAATACTTTTGAAATATTGGCAGTTGAAATGTATGTAACACTTTTCAAATACGGATTTACTCAATAATATGTGAGGAACTATACACACTATTGTGTCCTGATTATCTAATTCTATCACTGTGCACCAAAATTAAATCTCCCAACTAAAACCCCCAGTTTTAAACGAGAGTATACTCCGGGAATGCCCAAATTTACATGCCATATCAACAGCTTTGAGAAAAACACAATAAAATCAAATTAAGTTAAGACTCAGTGTCAGATCCCTAAATAAAACAATCAATCACTCAATAAACTGTGTAAAATAATCAAATACATAGAATAACTTACCTGAGAGAAGTCCTATATTTGTGACACTTATAATACTCGAGTCTTGTTAACACTGTGTTAGCAAGGGATAGATTCACATTTTTGTGACTTCCGGAGTGCAGGTGATGATGGTTAAATTGGTAGGTTACAGCTCAAAGTTAAGATCAGCCTTTAATTTCAATACACAAGCCTATATTATCTGATCTCAATTCCAGGAAGGTTCAGCTAAAAAAAAATACCTATGAAACTGACAAATTTAATTTAGGGTGCACAATTTAAGTTGGTTTAGCCTGACTATCTTTACACAACTTCAGCACATCTCTTTATACTAGTTTGGACATTATCAGTATCATATCTGTTGATGCCTGCCCTGTTTATGTAGGTTGAGGTCTAAGGCCTCACACTTTCCATGTATGCACAAAGGAGTTCCTGCACATGGAAATAAATTTGTTTGGTTAAAGTTTAAATGTAATTGTTTGCATATTTGTGCAAACTGTGCTGTGCTTAATAAAAAAATCACTGTAAAGGTTATTTCATCATTCTACCAGAACTTAAAACATATATGCACTTCAACTTATGATTGACTTAAGACATCATTATATGCTTTTGTTCATTAGTATTATACCACCAAGATTGTAAGGTAGTCTCAAAATATTTCCTCTGTATAGATCTTGCAATATGATAAAATTTGCACTGCTGTGAAGTGTCTTATAATCCACCCATAAATCTAAACCAGATGATGCAAATGATCCTCAAGTCACTGGCAAGAAGCTTAATTTTGGGTAGTTTCTAATATTAATCAATATTATTATATGACAAAAGTATGTGAAGCGCATCACTAAAAGTTTATTATTTTATTCTGCATTACTTTTTAAGATGAAGTAATCAGTAAATATCTTGTCATAGCTACAGGACCCTGTGTTGGCTTAAGCAGTCCTATAGGTGGCTCACGTCAACATTGCAGACATATACTCTACAGAGTTTGTACAAGTGTTTAATAATAGGAATTTTTAAAAAAATGAGTAAAAAATATAACAACAAATAATATTTTTTTAAATTATTTTTTTTATTCAAGCACCATAATTCTTTTAAATAGAGGTCTCTATTAAACAGTCAAGGTTTCCTTTTATAGTAAAACTCTGAATTGATAACCAGATTAGTAACAGTCAAATAAAATTTTTGTACACTTTCAAAACTTCTCAGCAAAAGCCATAAACCTTCTTCAAATGTGTCTTAGTTCAACAGAGCAGCAGGTTTGGGGGCATTAGATCCCCTTTACTTCGGGGAGTGTCCTGCCAAGCATTGCTGGTCTGCATTCAAGCACAGGAACGTATTGCACTTCCTGGATTTCCACCTCGACACACCCTTTGGACAGAGGTTACACCATTCCAGCCTTTCACAGTGAAGAAGCAGATGTCCATACCTGTTCTAGTACATATCTGGTTGTGTTGTTGCTGTGAATTTCCTGGGATGTAGCCTTCCTTCTGAAACAACATATGTGTTGGAGAGGAGGATGACATTTGTGTTGTTTGTTTTTCTCATCATTGCAAAAATACTGGTTTTAAGTACCTAAAACATCCGAAAAACATGGATTTGTTTGATATGTACAGTGTAAAAAAATCGATGTCTTAATGCCTCTCTTCAGCTTGGACGCTTGGATCAAGTGTAGCCTACACTCCAAACGCTAGGGGGCGTCATTAGCCGATGATGACTACGGAGGAGGAGGGGTGGGGGGTACTAGTGCCTTTGCTCCGTAGAGGAAGACAGTTCACGTCTGTCCACATTCTGCGGCTTTTTTGGTTCAGTCTCTCGGTCGGTGGAAGAGCGAGACCTCTCACAGGAGGTGGAGTTTGCTGTGCTTAAGGTACGCGGCACCAGTCGTCTCCTGCGATGTTGACAGAGAGCTGAAAGGACAGACCTGCTAGCTCCGATACATGACAGGTAACTTTATCCTGTGTTGTGGTGTCCCTGTAGAAGCATCCAGCGTAGATAAAAACTACAATCCCTTTTCGATGGCGCTCTTTCTTGTGGTTAGCTAAACGTCAGCAGTCGCTAATGTGCGCCTGTAGAAAATGCAGCAAGTCGACAGTGAAATAAACACCTCCCTCTGAAAACTAAAGAAGCGTCTGTATGAGGCGGGTTAGACTGTTATTTTTCCATTGAAGGCTATTACACCCAATTGTCGAGTTAACGGAGATGTCAAGCTAGCTAGCTAGCACGCCAAGCCCTTTTTAGACATCAAACTACGAGACGGACGAGACTTCTGTCACTTTCTCATAATCTTTTTACTTCACTTCCTGAAGTGATATTTTGGGAATTATAGGGAGAAAAATGGCCACATCCCAGCTAAAGCATAGTAATGGCTTAAAGGCTGCCTTAGCTACAACCAGGTATTGGTAAGCTAATCGCTGTACGATGGCTCATTCAGGAAGAAGAGTCACACATGAGAAGTGAGCTTTATGTAACAGTATTTCTTGGTGTGCTTTAAGCTGCTTAACGTAGTTCTCTCTCCCTGGGAAAGCGGCCATATGTTGTAACATACCACCACTACACTCCAAACGTGTTATGCAAGAGTTGTCAGAGTGTTTGATGGACTTATTTCTTATTTCCAGCGTACACTAGTCATGGAGCTCCACAGATCCTTGAGCTTGTGGATATTTTGTTTGTGTCTCGTTGGAGAAAGTTGGACTGAAAAGCCAAGTTCACCTACACCGGTGGACAGTCAACTTGCTGAAAATGGAATGTCAGGTGAGTAATCAATCATGGCAGTAATTTGTTATAGCAAACAGAGAAAGTTGTAATATTATCCCTCTTGACACACACTATACTGCCTGTTTGAGGACTGCAGTCTGTGTCACAACATTGTGATTGTGTGCAGGCACTAAATGTAGCCATGCTGAGAATAGTCTGGCTGGCATTTGCCATTAAGCCCTGTCCTACTTCGATCTAGCCACTGAGTCAAACATTAAGCAGTTCATCTAATTTTTTTAGTGGAAAGAATGACTGTTGACTGAATGTAGGCGTTTTATTTCCAGTAAATAATAGATTAGAATAATTATTTTCCCACTATTTGTAGCACAAAACACAAAGGTGCATCAGCCAATTATAACTTTGTTTTTTAGAAGTCCACTAGTTTAATGATTTTCATAAGATTACAATGGATTTTTTTTCTTTTTACCTTGTAAATCATTTCTATACTTTTTGAATAGCAAACCAGTACCACTGAATTAATCATTTCTGTGTTTCTATTATTAAACAGTGCAGTTAAATGAGAAACTGTCCAAATCATCTACACATATTAGTAGAGATGATGTGCTTCAAATGTATTTTACTCCTAAAAATGTAAGTGGGCCAAATAATTTATTCTTGATGTGACCGTGATTTTTAAATCTTGACTGGTATTCTAAATTATCATGGGAGATAGTAGAAGAAGGATTTATGGGGTGGAAAAGCTATGGGCGTGTTCTTCATCTACATGGAAGCTCACAGAATGACTTGTGTAACCTGAGCTCTTTAAAAAAAAAAAAAAAAAAAAAGTTAATTAG
>VVHJ01032362.1:7830-21153 GCA_015107715.1 Tylochromis polylepis
CGAAGGAGATGAAGTTCAGAAACCCTTTAGGTTTACTGAATATAGCCTCTCCACGTTTTAAAATGTTGTATTTAGAAATTATTGCTCAATTTGCATCTCTCTGTAGTGTTTATATTTAACTGGATGTATCATTTCCTTTTCAGTTTTAATCAAGCTAATAATTTAGGCTGATGAGCAGCTGCTGTGCAATCTTATACATTTGTGTCTAATCGATGCTGCTTGCTTTACTTTGAAAATCTTGTACTTGACATTTTTTGCACCATAGGTATTTTTGCTCAGTGATTGCTTTGCTCTATCCAACTTCTAATCTTGCCATGACCACACACACACACACACACACACACACACACCACCCATATCTCCAAATTGCTGTCCTAACAGCTGTCAAAAACACTCCAGTCAAACACTTCAGCTGACCATCTTCTTTTCCACTTTTGTTAATCTTCTTCCCTCCAATCTGCTGTGTTCATGAATCCGTACAGGTTATATCTTCAAATAAGGTGTCCACACAAGAATGAGTTCATCTCTGTGTGGCACTCACACACACCCCAGACTGCACTCCAGCAGACTGTAAACATTGTGCCTCTACAAAAGGGAAAACCCTTGCCGCCTGCATGCCTGTGTAAATCCCACTGCTTTCACCAATTAAAACCAGTGACGAAACAAACGGCTGATATTTGCCAGTAGAAAAACAGACACACACACAGACAGAGAGAATGAGAGAGAGAAAGAGAGGCGGGGACAGAGAGAAAGAGAAAACATATTCCTTAGTTGGTACAGTATGCGTGAGATGACGTTTATGACTGTTTAGATAACCATAACCACAGCAGGCGGTGATGGTAATAATGCTGTGTTAACAATAGCCCAGGTGGGAATATGTCATGTTGAAATGCTACCATCTAATTGCCACTTGTATTGTTTTGTAATTAATGCTTAATTAGCAAGCTTACTTCAATCAGCGGTGGGGTCGTTAAGAGGGGTGTCATACATGCTATGAACAAATGTTACCCCTACGAATGCAAATTGAGCTGTTTTTTTTTTCTTGGGCCCTCTTTCTGTCCTTGTGCTGCCAAGCATGAGAAGTGAGTGCACCGAGGCATCCATCTTGAGAGCTGGATGTGAGTGCTAAAGGACTGAGTGGAGACAAGGTTTCTCATGTGGTACTTTACTGCTGATTTTGGGTTTTTTTCTGCCTTGTTTCTTTCTAAGGTAACTCTGTTTTTGTCAAGATCTGCGGGTGGCAGATCGTGTGGAGTGGAGTGGAGAGTGAGGACCCAAATGCAGACAACAGAGGCAGGAGTGAACTTTAACAAAAGGCGAGTCCGTTATTCAGCCTGATTGTCAAAACAGAACAAAATAAGAAAACCAAACTAAATGAGGAACTAAACTGGGGCACCTGGACTACCAGGACTATAAAGACACAGGAGTAGGCAAACAGACACTCTGACAAAGGACCAAGGAAAACAGAGAAAGTATATACATTGAGGGGTGATTAGGGAAGTGGAAACACATAGGAACACAGCAGGAACAAATTAGACATAATGAGACAGAGAAAGCAATCCTGAATACAGTGCGCATGAGACAAGGACTATCAAAATAAGACAGGAAGTAGCACGAACACCGAGACTCAGACAAAGACACATGAGCTTGACACTAAGACGGGGATAAACAAACATGGAAACACGTGACAGGCTGGGGAGACAAAGGATGAAACACAGAGAAGAACATGGGAACAGGTAAGGAAGACAGAACACCGAGACACAGGGGAAGAAAACTAAACTAGGAAATATAAGTCACTCTAAGAATACAACAGTAATGATTAAACAAGATTCAAAACACTGGGTCAAAGACTACAGAACCATGACAGTTTTGGTCTTTTCTGTTCTCTGGGTTATTATTTAGACATGCATGCCCTAAGCAACTGGGCTGTCACACTCCAACCTAAGCAGAGAGGCTAGGAGGGGGCAAGGAAGGATGGATGGAATGGGCATGGGTGGTACAGGCTTCAGAGAAAAGGCTTTGTGCATAGGTTTATAGATGGGGGAAGCATAGCTGGGAGAGTTGAGGTAGGGAGAAGAAGGAGCATACAGCATGCAGCTGAAAGAGGCAGAGAGGAGTGGAGGCGTGAAATTGGCACTGCACTGTCCACCACCCACGGCCCCCACCCCTCAGTCTCAACCTACTTGCCCCCTCCATTCTGTTCCACCAAAGAAGGGACCATGTCTGCACAACTATGGTGTGTGTGTGTGTGTCCATACAACGTACGACACTGGGTCTATGTCGCTGTCTCTCATTCACTACACTACTAATATATATAAGTACTGGAAGGAGGGAAGACCTATGAGTATACAGTGTATACTCATAGACCTATACATGCTCATCCTGAAGCATCAACAACATAAAAAACACAGACAAAACTCTGCAACACCTGCGCATTTACCTGACATGGTATTCATATTATTAGTTGTTCCTGAATGCATTTTTATATGAAGGAGCTCTTCTCCTTTATTCAACCTTTCCTCAGCTGTTTGTTCATTCTGACCTTGAGACATCCCAGTGAGCTATAAGGAACTTCACATACATCAGTATCATTAGTATAATTTTTTTTTCTCCTTACATGCATATCTATCCACAGTATGATTTCAGTGATATGCACGTAGACAGCCGTACTTCCAAACACGTGTCTACAGATGCAAAGGCCACCTTTTTGTCTTGTATAGCCTTATTAATCAGTGTCAAATTAAATCAGGGTCGTGGGGTGTGAAGGTTGGGGGGCATAATAAGCTCATCAGGCCAGTGAGAAGGTGCTTACCGCTGCTGTGTTGACTGTCATCTCAGGTAATTATTGCAACATCCACTACTATGCTATCCAGTCTCCTATGATTTCTCCATTGTCACTCTATTAGGAACTTACTGGGACAACCTGCAGTTGGGTCGACTCGCTCCAAAGCAAGCCAGTATGAAGCTGATAAACTGTGGTGGGAGTTTATTGCAGGGACTAATATGGTGTATTTATTAGAACACATCCTAAGGCTTAAGATGAAAAGGGATGGCAAACAAGAAATGGCTTTCATAACACAAGAGAAAGTGGAAAAAATGCTGTCTATCATCCCATGTGCTGGGGTAAGCAAACTGTATATTGTGTGTATGCTGTTGTTATATCATAATGCGCATAGCAGGCAGGGAATTTATGTGTTAACAATAAAGATTCATTCATCAAAAAATTTCATAATAGGAAAATTGCAAGATGTCCAACTGATGAACACCCTGTTGTCATTTAAGCAATTTTTATTTGATAGCATCTCGGTCTTTCTCATATATTGAGTTTGATGATATTTCTCTTGAGAGTGAGCTAAAGAAAATACTGGACTTTGAAAGAAACTTTATGATGACCTTGTTCTTTGTAAGTTGGAAAAAAGGGGGCTATAATAACAAAGTTCAACATCTCATTTCCTTTTTGTCTGTGTTTTTCTCTCAGCTGTCTACCACTGCAGAGTTTCTTAGAGGAGGACATAATTTTCTCTTTTTTAGTGGGTTTGGCTTCTCTTGCGGTAAGAAACAGAACAAGATCAAATTACACTGATTCTGTGGTAAAAGCAGAAATAATCAGGCTGGTTAAGGTTGATATTTTCATATAAAAATTGTAGAGCTTTATTTCTCATGTTCAGATTGAAATTCAAATATAGTTTGGAATTCCATATTTTGTTTATGTTTATGTAAAGTTACGTTTTATTTCATGATCTTAAAGGGATTAAACTGTAAATGTGGCATGTGTAAGTGTGGTCACCCCTTAGTACTTACAGCTAGCTGTGAGTCATTGTGTCTACAGTTAGCTGGTGTTTGGAGGAGCAATGTTCCTTTATCTTTGCAATGTTTCCTGTACCACTGGTTGCCACATAACCACAAACAGAATATTTACACCTGCATGCTGAACAGTTGGCTAGGTGTTCTGATAAACAAATGTTGCTCTAAACATTTTCTCATCCACAGAAGTTGTTTTTCAAAACCATTCTGGCGTACGCAGATGTTGCTTTGCAAAACCGTGTTGTCAACTTTTGTGATGCAGTTGCAGGTAAGGTTAGTTTCAGATGGTTTTTCCATGTGGGCTGTCTTTGTGCATCATTGCTGTGCACGATATGTTGAAGCGGCACCGCCAATCCTGTCTCAGCTAAAGCTTCCTACGGATTCTCTGCAGTGTTTAGCTTTGCCTTTCTGCCCAGCAGGCAATCATTTTTATCTGAAGTTTGACTTGGTCTTTTAGATCATTCCATGACTGCAACATTGTGCACTCTCTTAAGCTTCAATATTCTCACAAAGGCTACAACATTTCAATAAACAGGATCTATTTCTGGCTTGTGTCTGATAGTGTGCAAATTTTTCCCCTCTTTGTGCCTTTAGCACCTATTTTTTTTCCTGATGACTCCAAATGTACCCACTGGTTTTTTTAAGACAATTTTTGAAGAGTGGCACTTTCAAGCTGGAAGTGCTTTAATTTCTTTTGATAGACTTACCCGGCTTCTTAAACATCAATTAATTTGCATGTTCCAATTAGTTGTTTAGAGGAGCCCGTGGCTGTTGAGTGTTAGCATAAGGTTAAAGAGTATCAGGCTCTGAATTGTCATCAGGTGACAATTCCTAATGAATTCTTAATTCTTTAGCTGCCTGGCAACTTCTGAAAAGTCAACTGAGGTCAGACTAGTTAATGAAACTTTGAGTGTTAACTTCTGCACATGCTACGAGAATTGTTTTTTTAGCCCATGAAATTAAAACTAACCATGCATTAACAGTACTGAAATTTTTTTATTTACCTTTCTTTTTTTTTCTTTTTTTCACCTGACAATGTTTTTTGGGGTGCCTAAACTTTTGCATTCAACAAGGTGTATTGTAACTGATGTGTATGTACACTGTATGTATGCATGGATGTGGCCTGTGTCAATATAATGTGGGTATCTATTTAAAAGGCAGTTTAGAGGACATATAGATCCTGATGCCATCCATTTTTCAGTTTCCATTGTGCTTCCATCAGACAAAGATTTGAAATGATACACTTTGACTTTCCACTGCTGCCTTCAGCACCCAAGACGAAAAAGAACCACCCTCCCCATTGTTATCTCTCCTCTTTTATCCCTCCCTCAGTGGTCAAAAGAAGGGAGGTAATTCCAGCCAGGTCCTACTTAACACCTTCAATTTGTCTTTTGCTGCTCACACCCTTGCACTCCCTCCTCCTCCTCCTCCTCCTTCTCCTCATCCTCCTCCTCATCCTTTCCTCTCTCCACTTCACTCCCCCCCTCCCTTTCCATGCCTCTCCATCTATCTTTCGATCTCCATCCCTCGCCTTCTCTCTCATTCTCTGTCTCTTTCCCTCATTCCCAGTGATGGCTTTCCCTCTCTCTCAAGGTGATGGAGGCGGGTGTGTATGGGTCTCAGAGAGCACGCCTCAGGGATTATACAGCCCGCTTGCATGAAAGATTCATGATGCTCAGGGGTGTGTGTGTGTGTGTGTGTGTGTGTCGTTCACGCTCAGGCACTGACTGGAAAAAGGGAACATGGAGAGACAGAGAAAAAAGGAAAGGGGGTGGGGGGATGGAGGGTACAGAGTGTGAGACAAATTGATGGTGCACACCAGGGCTAACTCTCCAGGCTGTGATTATACTGCTGGCTTCTTTGTACACACTTTTGGACGCCATCTTAGTGAGGCCTGTCTTACAGATGACAAAAGTTTGGAACAGAAACAAACTGCGTTGACTGGACTGGTGGAAAATACCCAAACATGAGCTACATGAATGAATTTTCAACAGGAGAAACGTGATTGGAATAAAACCCTGTCACAGTCAGTGCCGATGTGAATACATGTATTAACTGTCTAAAATATGAGACCTTATCCAAAATGCTGTCTGAACAGACTATAACCGAGAGAGAGCACGCAATGTGCTATCAATTAAGAAGCAGCCATAGTCAGAAAGTGCATTAACTGGATTATTGTAAGATAACAATTATGTATTATGTATTCAAAAACATATTCACATAAATCCTTAAAAGTCCAGTGTTTCATCCAAGAATGAAATAACTGAACAATTAATAGACAAGCTAATATTTTTCAAATCAATTCAGCACCTGGTAATAATAAAATTCATCATTTTATACAATAAATCTCTTCAAAGGCTGATAATTTCCTATGATGTTGAATCTGCTTACCTTTATTTGGACCTACTGAGTTATTTGATAATCCATGCCTATTAAACAAGATCCTACCCAGCCTAATAAGATAAAATTTGGGTCCAATCTAGCTAAAGTCTTCACTCAGATCTTGGACCGAACCAGTAAAGACATCTGATGTACATTTTTTACAAAGTTCTGCTGTACAGATCTACCATGTAGTACACACAGACAAATCAAAAGACCTGTAAATCAAATCCCAAGTTTCCTTCTCATAGAGTGTACAGGTGCTCAGACTGAAAATAGCACTGTGGTAAAAAGCAGGTATTTTGTTTGGGTAGTTGCACTGTTAAGTTCTCGTGAGATGAAATGCAATCTAGAGGTTCTGTTTGACTGATACATCCACAGGAACACTAAACATAGGTTTATAATACAATGGGGAAAAAAATGACTTCCAAGAAAATACACCTAGACGAGCCCTGTGCATCGGGACTCCCCACTGTGCCAACTCACAGGTTTCACAGAAATGAATGAGCAGGCTATGTTTCAAGCAAGTAAAGCTGATCTGAACAAAGCTTACACAGAGACCCATACAAATACATATTGTGTAGTGTCCAGAGGATAAGTGTTGACCATATTTTATATGTAGTGAGGATTTCTGCAGATGGGGCAAAAATCTGCAATGGGTAGGAGCTGTCCAAGTTTAATGTCAACACAAATAACTGAAAAAAACAAAAGATTAGTAATGCAAAACTGGGGAAAAAAATGCTGGGAAATCATCAGGAAAATCAGGGGCTAACAAAAAACGTACAACTGATAGAGTTGGGGAATTCAGTAGAAGGAAAACTAACTTTTCTGCTGTCCTCCTCATGTCTCAGCCTTCCTCTTTCTCTCTCCCTCTCTTTGTATGTACATGACTCCCTTCTTGTCAGGTTCATGCCAGGAAAGGCCGTCTGGCACAGTAAGTAGCATTTGCTATGAGCATCTCTGCCAGAGGAAGTGTGTCAGTGCCAAGTGTCTATTGGTGTAGGACAACTCTATTCATATGCCTTCACCTTGGCAGTCTTTCTGTGAACAGAGAGAGGGGAGGAAGTGGTGGTGTATGTGGAGGTGAGTATGTGTGAGAAATGTGAATGTGTTTATCTAAACCTCTTTCAGTGGCCTAATGGCCCTTTCCCGGCCTGTTCTCTCTCCCTCTCGCCAGCATCTTCAAACACATTGCATTATTGCCTCTTTTGATTGCATTTCAGATTAGAGAGTGCTGGTGGTGAACACATAAGAGTCAAACAGAGGGAAAAAGAAATGGTGGCAGAGAGAAAGAGATGGATGAGGACCAGAATGAGAGTGCCCGAAGAGAGGTGGGACAGAACGAGGGTGGGGATAAAAAAAAGAGAGAGAGACAGACAGACGGCGAGGATGAGAGAGAGAGAGAGAGAGAGCTTAAATGAGGGACAGAGAGGAAAGTGGAAACAGGCAAAACAGAGGAAACTCTGGAGGAGCATATTATATGGCCCTTACCACCCTCTGGTAAAGCAGCAAATGGGAGCGGCTGAGTACCCACTATTCCAGTGACCTTGGAGGTCAGTTGGAGGAAAGCAGCATTAATCAAACTGACGCCCAGGCTCAGGCGGATGATAGCAGGCAGCAATGCTCACAACAACCATGCACACATACGCACATGCACACACTCAGCCACCGCCATCCCCAGCACCCCCACCACAACATCCCTGCTCATATACACATCTACCTCCCTCCATATTTATTTGTATTCTTCCTCTCATTCTTCTTTTTGCATATTACCCTCTTTTCTTTTGCCTCTCTTTTCCTCCCATTATCCATTTCTCTCCTCCTTCTTCTTTGTATGCCCTAAACTCCCTCTGGATCTCCAGCTACACACAGTGAATTAACCCATCTCCACCCTGTGTTAATGGACTTCTAAATATCAGCTCTTGCCTGTAGATATGCCACCAACATTTACATTGATTCTGGGATTAAGTCGGTTGCCTTCTGGCCACTTGCAGACATATAGATATCAATTTGCTTGTGTTGCTCATTGGTACGTATTCTGTGTAAATGGCTGGTGGGGTGTCAAATATGCATATTCTTCTCTGTGTGTGTGGAAATGTAATGTTTGTACAGAGGTGTGTGAAAAATGATATCCAGTGCCAGACCTCAGACCCGTATATCCATATGGGCTTTATTCTGCCCTTTTCCATAATGTTAAACATGCATGTAAATACAGAAACAGTCATTCGTATAATATTAAGTTGACATATAAGTGCCAGAGCAAGTCAGTTATTTGGATTTTTTTTTATTGCATCATTTTTTGGTATCATAACAAGATGAGGGCAGCAATCGGCAGATCGCCCTCTCCCCTTCCTGTAGCTGGGGATAGATACAGCTACATTAGGACCCCTTCACTCTTTACACTGTGCAATAAAAGCCAGTCAGAAAAGTATAATCAACAAGCGTGTACATGTAGTGTTTCTGCGTGTGTCAGTACAAACCAGTCAATACATCCAGCGCCCTACTAAAAAAGATGTGTGTATGTTTGTTGTTGCGTATGGGAGAGAAAACTGTGTGCGCGTGTGTTTGAGTTGAGAGTTGGGGGTTGGTTAGAGGAGACTGGGTTAATCTGTGACCGCTTGTCTGTGCCGATGATAGTATTGATCTGATGAAGATCATCTGAAGGTCAGGATATGTTGTCTTTGTTCAGGGGGCGCCTTGATCGTGAGGCGCCGGCTGTCTTTTCGTTGTCTGCTTATAATACTTCATTTTGTAGTAGACATATTTAAATACAAAGTGAAAGGTGAAGAAAAATAAATCTCCAGCTTTGGGCCAATACTAGTGTGAGATTAAGTGGAAAGCATGTTTGTATCTGTGTTTTGACAGGATTATTATAATCAGCAGATTACACAGGCTGAAAAGCAAATATTGTGATGTTGGCATTTTGTGATTGACACTTCTACTACCTTCCCTTTCTATAGGTCATTATCATCATTTCAGAATGATGAAACAGAAAGTAGGCTTGTTAATACTTAATTATTCATTTGAATCCATAAAGGCAATCAATTAAGCTTAAGTGTGCAATAAATCTGATTAACCAGTCAGTTCCCAAAACACCATAAAATCCATGCAGGTCTTATATGCTGGTAATGAGTTTGCAAGTAGGGAGGGGGAAGGGGCTAATAAGTGAGAGTGCTCACCCACAAACACACACACACAAACCTTGGTGCGCAAAACACAGTTGTGCTAGATGCATTTTTTTCGGGTGATAATTTGATGTATTAGCTTTTGGGGATGAAAGATAAGCAGGGCTTAATGTATGCTAATATTAAGGTCTGCAGCTTGTAACAAAATAAAGCAAGGTCATCAGAAAACAGCGCATGTGTAATTAATAGATGAATTCATTACAAAAACAATGACTCAGTTTAGAAACACTCATTAACAAGATATGGCATTTGAAATGGAAATACAAATGTTAGCGGTAATGTGTTGACAATCAGAGCGGCTAAATTCAACCTTGAAGCGTTTTTAATGCAATCTGTGCCCATTCGATTGGACGAATGTGCTGGCCTCTTTTCCGCCACTGCTGTATCATTCCTTATTATTCTCTGACATACTTGCTTGCTGATGCTCTCCCTCCCTCCCTTTTATCCCAGCCTTCATCTATCCTTCTCTCCCTCCCTCCCTCTTTTGCTGGCCTTTACCTGCTCGCTTGTCTCGGGGGAAATTACCACAGCTCAGAAACGCTGTCCTACTGCCTGCACTGCAACGCTCCGCTCTGCTTTCCCTCCCTCCCTCCACACATACAGCACACATATGGACACACGCAAATACACACACATGCACCACAGACACACAGTCAAATACAGGCATGCATTCATGGCCATGCACTTAAAAGCACCAGCACATACACACAAAGACTGCATAACCCCTTTCCCACCCCAAGCATTACCCCTTTACCAGATGCTGCTTTCTGTTTTTTCTTGATATTATGCTACACAAAGCAGTACATGGGTACAGAGCAGTACAGAGGATTAGAGAGACTTACTGCCAATGCTTAAACTGTGTTTGTGTGTCTTTATGAACTTCATACATGTTTGTATATGGCTACATGCACGCCTGTTTTAGTGCAGCTAAAAATGAGCACGACTTTTGTACATCAGACCTCTTCTCCTCACGCTAATTCACTCTTTAGTCTTAATGAAAGTTAATGAAAAGGATCCCTCCTCCTCTTCTCCTGCACTAGCATGCCTTCAGCTACTAGCAGTCTGCCTTATCTCTCAATGCAATGCTGCAGACCTTGGAGATGAGCAATGAGCAACTCAGCAGGGTTTTACCACTCTGTGCTGGTATTTAATGGATAGGCACTTCACAATCACACCGCTAATCAGAATGAGAAAAGCTTCCAATGAATGTTTCAGTTCAACCACAAAGCTACCCACTTGCAAATTTTGCCTTGAAGTGGCAGAACTGGAGGAGTCGCTGTGCAACATTCTTCTTTTATGGGCAGTTAGGAGATGGTCTCTTCCTGTCAGAATTATCATCATGACAGCCCTTTTGCATATGTCAAGTCATGCCTTTGGAAATGTCACTTTGAGCGAAGCAGCAGTAGCTCGCCGTCTGCATTTTGATTACTCACATACATAGAGTCCAGACTGATGCAGAGGATTGTGTATTCATAATCAATACCAAAATGTTGACATCACCAAGTCATCAGTTAGCCCATATCATACAACAAACTGTAAATCTCTTCTTGTGCATTTTCTAGTGAGTGAGGTTTTAACACCAAGACCAGCTTTTGGACTTAGTAAATCATCATCATGTTTGGCTAATTCCACAAAATTAAAGCTCTTGGTAGTACATTTGAAGAGGTGCTTTGTATTTTTGAGTAAGGCAAAAAACATAGACTGTAAGTGCAATGAATTCATTTAATGATCCCATAAATCTACCTGATCTTTCATAAACTAGATTTTGATCTCAGAAGAAAAAATACAGTTCGGGATTCTGGTTATGTAATTTGTCTGATGCGCCTGCGTTTTATTAATGTGTGTGTGTGTGCATATTAAAGTCTCAAGTAGGAGATACTTTGTCTCGATAAGATGTAGCCAGAGAGCACGTGCATTAAATTTGCATGTCGCCTTGTAACATACAAGTGTGTATGTGTGCTTGTGATGTGAGTAAGTGTGTGTGCGGTAAGCATAGGAATTTGTGGTTTGGTGTATACACATGCACTCTTGGGTGAATATGCACGTGTGTGTGTATGGCAGACTCTGGCAGCAGGCTTGAAATTAAAACCTTATGCGGAACAGAGCTCGTGATTGAACTGGAATTAAAACAAAAGGCAGAAGAGCACGGAGTAAAAAAAAAAAGAAACGGGGAGAGGAGAAGAGGAGGAGGAGAGGTGTATTGTCTAAGAAGAGAAGAAGTGAGCGATTGCCACCACTGCAGTACTACAGCTCGTCTGGGTTGTTTCTTATCAGAATGTCAGGCAGACCTTTCCCATTGACTCGCTTCTGTCAGCAGTCTTCTAAATGTGAAAGCAATTAGGGAAATTGGCGAAGTCAAAGAAACATCTCAAAGACACCTAAAAGAATAGCTGTGATGAGTTGGAGAGCGCATGTGGAACAGGGAAGGATGAGTGCACACTCACATAAAATACATGTGAATGTCTGCACTCAGGGAGAGACACACTCCCTGTCTTTTTTTTTTTTCTTAATGCACACTCACCTGAGTAGTTCTTGCCTTTGATGGCTGAGATCATGTCAAACCACTGTCTTCGTCTCAAGTCTCAGCTGTCCTTTGTGGTGCATACATTTCTGTCTCTGATAACTCCTAAGTAATGCACTTTAGTTTTCTTGACCTAATAAATCACTGAATTGATGCTTCAAGTAGGCGTATTATATTAATTCTGGGACAAAATGATTACTAGGAACACAGTTTATTCAAATGGCACACATTACAAGCAAATTCCTGCATTTTCACTTTTAATAGCCTGAACTACACTTCCCTTAAGGCGTTTTTGAAGGCATTCCCCTCTGCTCTCACCTCTCTTAACCCCTGAGCATGGAGCATCTGCTTTCTCCATTCAGTTGGAGCTTGCTGATTTAATAGCTCTGGGCATATTGCCTTGAAAAGGAGGAAGAAAAAAACTTTTGGCCAGGGGCCCTGGCTTTCTCATTAGTAGTCTCTCCCTGCGATGTATAGGAGCATTCTCACTGGTCAGCCCTCCTCTTTGTGGAATGCAGTCTTGACCTGTTCCCACCACACATTGTCTGTGTCTGTGTGTGTGTGTGTGTGCATGGAGCGGTCATTTCCATGAGAAAGGAGTGCAGAGAATGGACAGGGGCTGCGTTTTCTTTCTGTGAGATGGCTGCAGATGCCACTAAGGGTGCACAAGGGCGACCTCATCCATCATGTTGTGAATAGCCTGAAATTATCGCCCAGTGTTTCTGGACATCATGTGATGAAGAGATTCTTGACAAAGGTCATCTTGGGTAGAGCAACCTGGGGCTGGCTCTTTCAAAAGCCAACCCCAGACCCTAGTTTTGGGGGGTTTATTTTCACTTGCTTAAATAAAGTTCACAGTGCAACTGCCAGTTGCTTATGGAATTTATACACATTTTCTATTTTAGTTATGAATCACATAATGTATTGTACTAGATAGAATATGAAATCTTATGTAAAAATTGTGGACCTTTAAACAAAAACAATAGGTTAAAAGGAGGCTAAAAATGGTTACACTAACAAAAGTAGGTTTGCAACTATAAACATTGTCTTTGCTATTACATTGAGTAATTTGATCCATTCTTAAAATTAAAATACTGATTATAGCAACTGTAAGACTTAAATAGCTCATCTGCTAGGTATTTAATTCAAAATGCCTATATTTCCTTCATGTATGTTCTTTCCACGACATGACAAGTCTCGCATTTGTTTCTTTTTTTAAGCACACAGTGTTTGCTGCACGCTTCAGCAATTACCCTGGAAATATGAGCTGGCTGCCCCTCTGTCCCTTTTTCTTTTTTTCTTTTTTTTTCCTGGCTGTCCATCGCATGTATGTATTAAAAAGGTCCATCCTCGGTGGCCAGTCGGGAGGTTTGAAGACCGGAGGGCGGGGCGAGTAGGCGGAGTTATCGTCTGGTGTTTTGGTTGGTCGGGAGT
>VVHJ01032365.1:0-14982 GCA_015107715.1 Tylochromis polylepis
TGTCCAGAAGAGCGCAGTCATAGGAACAGCAAAGATACTGCGCAGGACCCTCAAGCTCCCAGGCCTCTGGTAGAGGACCCGAGCTTGAAGGACAGACCGCCCACAGGGGGGCGAGAGGGGAATAAATATATATATATATATATATACAGGGCACCATGGTAGCACGGTGGCTAGCACTGTTGCCCCAAGTAAGTCCTGGGTTCGAATCCACCATCTGGCCAGGGCCTTCCTAAGTGGAGCTTACATGTTATCCCTGTGTCTGCGTGGGTTCTTTCTGGGTACTCCAGGTTCCTCCCACAGTCTAACAACATGTAGTTAGTGGGGTTCACTTTTTTTTTTCTGCCTGTGTTAGCAATGTGACAGACTGGTGACCTGCAAAGAGCGTACCCCGTCTCTTGCCCTATGGCACCTGATATAGACTCGAGCCCCAGCTCATTTCTTTTTCTAACCCTTAGATTTTATCTTGACACATTCAAACACTGAATGCAAACAAAACTGTCTGGGTTTTTTGTTATGATTTTTTTTTTAAGTTGTTGTCATTATTGTTATATATGTGATAATGTCTTTAGAGGAGGTGTTATATAGGCACATTGGGGTATAAACACTAATGAATAAGCACACCTGAAAGAGAAAAACACATTTGGCATGAGTGGCAGGTGCATACCTTTGATGGATTAATGGCCACATAATTGCATTCTCCCTATAAAGACAGTTTTTCTGAAGGTTTAATAAGGTAGGAGCTTCCATTATTGTATATCACCATTGTGTGGGCAGTGTCCAGCATTTAATAAAAGCCCAGTGCACCACATCCTATCACTGCAGACTTATGTCCACTGTGGGGTTTCCCACGGTGCTCCTGGCTAGCCTGTATTATTATTATTATGTCTGCAGCAAGCAGCAGTGTTGCCGTACATACATTAAGTAACGATAACAGCTACCACCTTGTGTCAGCTTTCATGAGTCAACAGGAGTCCGCCACCTGTGAAGACATTCTGCATTTTAATTTCCTCTCTTCACTCAGTTTGAAGCTTGCTGTCCGGCTGTCTCTTCTTCCAGGGCACTTTGGTGTTAAAGAGGGCACGCCTGCAGTCACTGATAACGGCTCCGGGCTCGACGACAGGCATCCGCATGCTGGTGGGGAGGTCTGTCACTCAAGATTACGCTCTCATTTCCTCTTGTCCTCGAATCCTTCTTCTTTCCAGGAAACCTGGGCTGTCTGAGTAAGACTCAGGTTCATGAAAACTCAAACACAGACCAAACTTCAGAGATAAGTCACGATATACACACACATATGTTCATTATGATTTTTCTTTTCTAATTTGTAAAAGAACTATTAAAATGTATATCTTTAAATATTTTTTTTAAAGAGCGCACATCAAAGGTAGATATTTCAGCTAAGATATGACATGTAATTGACAAGAATTTCATTATGCACTGAAACCTAATTATGGGATATATTCATTCATGTGGGGAATCTCTTTGAACCTGGCAGCCCCTCACCCTTAATATTCAACACATCACTCAACAAGCCTATACAAAATTAAATCTACACAACCTTGGGGCACAAAGAAGTAAACTCTTCCAGAAATAAATATTATCCCAGACACCCCCACCCCAAATATTACACCACAACTCAAAGGGAGCGAAGTGGAATCTAACAAGTATGATTAACCAGACAAACAAACGAAAGCCAGTGGTCACAAAAGACGGTACATTTTAACCAAAGCTGTTCTTTAAACTGTGGGACCTTTACTTATGCAAATGTCTGACATCAGCACAAATACAGTTATGGTACTGGTCAGACTAAATAGCCACAAAAGCTATATTTTTCAGCATGGTATGATCGATTCATTCATTGTTTTATTGAATGACTGAAACCAGCAATCCGTCCATTTTCTTCTACTTATTCAAGTCTGGGTTGTTGGGGAGGTCTGGAAACCTGTCCGGCATGTGCCCCACCTCTTATCCTCTGACAGCTATAGGATAGGCTCCCAGAGGATAAGAGGTGGGGCACATGCCGGACAGGTTTCCAGTCTATCAACGGGCCAACACAGACTGAAAGAAAGTCCTTCACATTCCAGTCTATGGTCAATTTAGAATCACGACCTCGCATGCATGTCTTTGGACTGATGCAGAAAGCCTGAGTATACAGCGAAAACCTACCCAGGCACAGGTAGAGCAAGCAAACTCCACACAGAAAGGCCCCAACCTGCAGGTGGATTCAAACTTCCTGACAGTGAGGTGACTGTCCTAACTACACTATAATGCCAAAACTATTCACTCACCCATCCAAAACATTGAATTCAGGTCTTCCAATCCCTTCCATGGCTGCATTTGCATAAAGTCAGGTGCCTAGACATGCTTCTACAAACACTGGTGAAAGAATGGGTCGCTCTCAGGAGCTCAGTAAATTCCAGCGTGGTACCGTGATAGGATGCCACCTGTTCAACCAAATTTGTTAAAGATTCGCTTCAGATTAAGAAGAACAGTGCGTCGAGAAATCCACACCACTGTGCCACCCTTTAATGAATGATTTTTTTCATTAAGAGAGATTTGCTCAGTCATCACCCTGAAATTATAGTCTTATATTCCTTTCATAGTAAGTGATGATATTAGAGATGTATAGCAGTCAGTTTTATTTTCCAAGCTGCAGCTGCTAAAGCGTCATTTTTGTCTTTTGAATGAGTTGTGATCGGCTGCAGGGGCTTTCTAATGCGGCCAACGTCTTCTAACACCATATGATGTCACCATCCTCTGAAAATCATGCATCTCCAAATCATAAGCTCTTCATTAACTATGAAACTACATTTTTCTGTAAATAATCCACGTCTTTTCACAAGGGTTTGATGAAAAAAATAAAATAAAATAATTAAACATTAAACATAATGAAAATTGGGCGCAAAAGCAGAAAGAAGATGTTTGTAAATGTTTTTGCACAAGTAATTAGGTGTAGTTGATTATCATAATACTAGTACTAGTACATAGTACTGACCACCTGGTGAAACGATGCGTTATCAAGGCGTTAAGACATGCAGTAAATGATAGTTTTACACATTTGTCTGTGCTTTAACGTCTTGGTGATACTGCAGTCAGGTGCAGTGGTGTGTTACAGCTGTTTGACTTGTTTAAAAGCCCGCTGGGGTGTATGTTCATGCCTAATAGAGGAATGTCCAACTAACTTCTCCCACACACTTCTGGTCTGGATTCAAGCCAATAAAGCTTCAGATATTTGAGAGCCTAATATCAGTTTTCACTGAGTGCGCTCTTCACTTATGGAGATTTCAGTTTATTAGGGCACTGTGCTTTCTTTCTGGTAGATTCCATGACGCTGCATGTGAATCGCTATTGCGGGTTGTGGCTTAAATCTGATTCTAAATGCCCCTCCACAGAGTGTTCATTTGGCATTAAAGTGTGAACTTTCAAAACACGTTGGGCTCCTGCTGTGAATAATTTAAACGGCGGATAGGCTGGGCTCATGACAGAATAATTTAAAAGAGTGCAATGATTCGGGGGTCACATGGGACTGAATATCGGTACAAATGACAGGGACAAGGAGCTGTGTGACAGCACTGTGATAAATAACTTTATGGATATTTTCCCCCTGTTTTCACAGATATTCCACTTTTGCCACTTCTGAAATGCAGTTTCTATTTACCATTTTATTTACTTTTTAATAACTCATTCCTTGTATTTCGGTTTATTTTCCGAGCCCCCTCTAGTGTTTCTTTTGCTACTTCCTGTTTTACCTGTCTTATCTGCAGTTTTACTCCTTGTGTATGATTACCTTGATTGTGCCGCGTCTTGTTTCCCCACATTTCCCCGATTACCCTCACATGTATTTCGATAGCCCAATCCTTTCCCTCAGTCACACCATGTGTGCTTCCTAATTAGAGTGCTGAACTTTAGGACTTAAATTGCTTTTCCTTATGGAGCTTTGAGGAAACGGGAAACTAACACTGAGACAGAGACTAAGACACATGAGCTTGACAAGCCCAAGTAAAAGCCCAACACAAAACTGACTAAAAAAGAGAGATATCACAGAAACACAGACTAGGCATGCGGAACACAGGAGGACAGGAAAAGCTAAATAACTAACAAGATCAGAATTAAAACATAACCTAGGGAAAGGTAATATCCAAACTGAAAACTACATCGAACAGAAAACTGAGTCCAAAACAGAAAACGCTGAGGACAAAACCCAGGATCATGACAGGGACATTGGCTAGTTTGCATGGTTTTCTACTGAGCAAGCTAGAGGGGCCTGATTATCTCCGGGGTTCCTCAGACACTGACTGAACATGAGTGGCAGGTGCTTAAATGTAAAACACTATGTACTGTAAATCAGTGGGGGAGGAAAATGAGCAGGGCCAAGAGCAGACTGCTGACGCAATGAGAAAAGTTGTAGCTTTAAAAGTTTCGCCTCTCTGTGCTCACTTCATTTTATAGCTTCTCCTAATAAACTCAGGATGATCATTTGATTCTCTGTGGTGCAGTAAAGTGGATTGGATGATGTCAGGAATGCACGATGCCAGGGGTTCAGTTTAAACCAGGTTCACGCTGTGCTCGCACAGTGTGTATCATCAAATCTGTGCGCCACGCAGGGAAGAGATCCAGTGTGCGAACGAGTGTTGCCGCACAAATGTGTCTCCGAACAAATAAATTTGAGTGTGTTTGCATGCACAGCTCGTCTCCAGGTTTGTGTTTCTCCTGTTACGTCAGTCCTATTGGCCACGGTTTATTTTTAGCCAGGAGGTCGCAGCCAAACAGCGTGGGAGACCGTTCAGAGAGACGCGAGCCTGGAAGGAGGTCAACATGGTGACAGAGATGTGCCGCGAGCGTGATAACAAGAACTGAACCACTGGTGAAGGCAGTGCAGGGTTCTGAAAATCCAGATCTGAGCAATTCACACATCCTGCATGAAAACGCCCTCGAAAACCATTCTTATCCCTGTGCTTTTTAATTGCATCCTTCAGTGATTCACAGTGTTATTCCATAACCATCTGCCATTAGCCAAAGAGCAGAGGATAATTGTTTGATTTGAAAGTAATAACACGGGATTAATTTTACACTTACAAAAATCAATAAAATGTAAAAGGATAACGATGGATGCGTTAGTAGTTGCTGATATGAAGAAGATGATTTAGATGGTGTTCTGGACGTCTAAATGTGTACTGTATCATATAACGGCATGTAACATGCAACTGAAACGTGCAGAGTTCAAATTTAGCCGGGGACCTTTGTTATATGTCACTGCACTCTTTCCCTTGTCTCATTTTCTGCAGTTCTTTACAGTTTGCTGTATTAATGAGGCAAATCTGTTCAAATATCAAGATAAGTAGGAGTAGCGATAAGTAGGAATTTCCCATGAGTTTTACTTTTCCTTATTACGAAGAAAGCCGGTATATATTAGTCACATTTCTTTGGTTTCCACTGCATTTAAGATCAGAATCTGAGTAAAAGGCTCTGTGTTGCATACAAGTAAAGATTACAGGACACATTAGTCAAATTCATATTCTATGGAATAGCCTAATAGTCATGTGGCTTGTGCTCATGTCACACGAGGTTAAATAACATTTGGGGACAGACATGACTTATTATATTTGAATGTATGAAATTGTGAATCACTGTGAGTTATGGTGTAAAGTACTTCCTGTGCCAACTAACATTAAATTGTGCTATATAAATGCCAGACTTTTACTTCCTGTTGTTCTTTTCCAAAACGCCAGAAAGAAGAAATCTTAATAAAGACGCAGAACTGCATCTTCACCTGCTAATTTTGTGCCTTTACCGACTAATAAGATACAATTGAAGACACACGGTTTATATATGTCTATTCGTGAACTCCTTCAAAGCAGCAGGATAAATATAGACTTTGAGGTAAGTTTATTACCTTACTCATAGTGGCATCTAGTTTGCCACTTGAACTACCTTTACAACTACGTTTGTCACACACCTGTGGAATCGAAAAGTATTGACTGTGCCTATAAAAAGAAAACGCGTGCCTTATTAGGCCGCAATGATACACTGCTCTAAGTGCTCCTGTCACTTGCAAAATGCTTGCTTGAAGTCCTGCTCTGAATGCATGTCATGCGCTGTCCAGAGCACATGCTGGGACGCCAGCTGAGGACTGTATCAAGACACTGGCCCTTCAACTTAAATTTTACCTTGGAGAGGAGGACATAGTTGCAGGGGGTAAAATGTGATATGTAAGAACAGCGGGGAGTTTAACCCCAGGCCACAAATTCACAACCCCATGAATGATGAAAAATACCAGTTGAACCATCTTCAGTCTTTGCAGCCTGCAGGCTGCTGTTTGGTCTCCAGATCGGAGACCTGTGAAACACACAACGTGGTTTCTGCTCAACTGTCCTATTGCAATGCCTGCACATATAAAGTGGTCACAACAATGCATGTTCTACTGTTGATGATGCGACATCATGTCAAAGTATATGTGTATGTTATACAAATGTCACTGGCATATATATATATATATATATATATATATATATGGCAAATGTCTAAAATAAATACCACAAATAAAACACTAAACAGTACTACGGTGTCACTGTCATATACAACACTTACATATACCAAATTACCATGAAGCTAACACAGAGCAGAAAGTGTACTATCGCGTCCACAAAGTACAGACACACCTGCGAGTGTGTGTGAGGTGCAGGGCAGAGTAGCATCATTTAATGTAGCGGCTAGCATTAGCTTAAACTCAGAAGTGAGATAGGAACAGGAGTGGTCATTTAATCTGCAAATAAATTAGGAATTTAGTCGTCAGCAGTTTGCCCATCTCCTCTGCTTCGCTCAGCGACATCATAACAGCCAGACTGCACCTGTGTGAGTAACTCAGTCCCGCTAAGGATGTTTTGCTGTGAGAACTGAATCTCCAGGTGTGTGAGAGAAGCTGGCAGCCATAAAATGTGTAAATAAGCTGAGGTTACTATAGTGCTTACTGACAGGCTGTCACTGAAAGAGAGTTGCAATAAAATGAAAAATGAAAAGATTATGACATAATATAGCATCCAGAAGGCATAAATATGGACTGAACTTGAATTTATGATGCCATTTTTTTTTTTTTTGGTTGTATTGTTTTCATTTTTTTTCTTGAATCATTGTCAACTTTCATCACAAATGGTGGTTTGAGGGAAACCAGTAGTGCTCCTGTTATTTAACACTACCTTGACTATAATCATATGTGTTGAAATAACACAAATATTTCATTTTTACATACACAAATATCGTTAGCACCCAAAAATCATGACACCCCTACTGTGAACCAAACATGCTGGTAAAGAAGCTCTCACTGTAAGGGAAACTGCTGTCCTTGTTGTGTTGTGCCAAGCAGAGCCAACTTTGTAAGAAAAACAACAACAAAAAAAGCGTGATCCTCCAAACATCTACATACCTAATCGTTTATGCGCAGAGAGATGGACAAGAACAGGTCTGATCTACAAGACTCAAACACTGACTGCTTGCATATACTAGTATATACTAGACTTCAGGTTTTATTCTCAGAGCATGGTTTTTTTGGTTTTTTTATTCAAAATACAGAATAACACTTCTGCAGTCTTTCACATTGTAAACTGACGAGATTCAGATGAACAGAATCCAGAGAAAATGTCTGAAATAGAGCATGTAGTTAGTTAACACAGTCAGTTCAGTCATGAGGAGTAAAGTGGGACAGCTCACAGGAGCAGCGATCGTGGAGGCAGCGACTGTAAGCCGAGAACGTGTTGAGAGTGCAGAATAGGAGAGAAATGGAACCTGACAGAGGATGGCATTAAATATTCATGTGATGTTTAATAATAAAATGAACTCATTCATACTCAGTCGATTCAGTCGAAAAAAAAAGTTGCAGCGACAGTTCACCCTCCATTCAGGCAGAGAAGCACTTTGTTTTAACATAAATCATCCAGGAAAAACCTTGAAGGTAAAAAGCTGGCAGCATCACTCGGTCAGCTGATTTAACACAGTGCAGCTTCTGCAGGTTCTCAGATTGTGCAGTGCCGACTTTTAACATTTCAAACCAGAACTGTTCTTACAGTGATTTTGTATCTGCTAGATAATGCGTGCAATGAAGATGAAATGTATTTGTACTGGTACAATATTACAACATGATGAACCTGTCTCCTTCAAATTATATTTATACATTTTACAATGTGCTTTTCAAATTAACTTGGATGACTAGGGCAGTTTCTGTCAGGATTACGTTTTATGGGCAAACATTTTTTTTATTTTTATTTTTTTACCATGCCCACCTCCGTGTGACTCCACGTGAGGTGGGCAGGGCGGACAGCGGGGGCTGCTGTTCAACAAAATCCCTTCATCAACTTCAAGACAGTGAATGGGATCATTTATTTTATCAGCCATATATTTATATGTGCTGTTGTGATACTTTTAATTGTAAAACCGCGAATCTGTCTAAGTCTCCGACAACCTTTCAAATTTGTTTGGCCGTCTGGTGTGGCACGAATAATGGAAAGTTATGTAGGTTCATATATGACCTTGAAAATATATTCAAACAGGCTTTGATCTTATTATGATTTCCATTTGTGATTACTACAGAAATTGTAATGTTTTGCAGTGAACCAAGTAGCAGTAGTGATATTGAACAGTATCAGCATTATTTAGTGCTGCAGAAACTTTGTGGCTAACCCGATCCCTTTTTGGCATTAAAGATATTTTTTAAAAGCATGTACCATCCATTTTCTTCTGCTTATCCAATTCAGGGGGCTACAGCCAGTACTAGTACCAATTTATATTACCATGTCATATTTTACTGATAAGCTTGGAATTAGTAAATACATAACTTAGCAACTTTTCCTTTTTACACTTATAAAATAATATACAATTATTCATATAATTAATCTTAATAATAAATCTTATATATAAAATTAAATGCATATAATGGTAATTTGTAGAAGACAGGCTCATACATGGTTATGCAGGTAGTTCTAAATAATCTCAATATACACAAAGGATCAACAACAACAAAAATCATACAGCAGTCATAAAGCAGCTCTGCAGGAGGAAAGGCATTGGATGGCATTCAGGGGTTTTTTTCACACATCGCTAAAAATAGACTTTATGACTTTCTCAAATTGGCAGTCAGTGTTCAGTTCTGATGATGGTGTGGTCATATCGTTACCTGCGCAGAAAGGGGGCTTTTAAAAACAAAAGGAGAAAGCTATCAAAGCGCAGCCACAGTAAATGTGTTTGGGACAAAACAAGAGTGGCATTAACACAACATTTAGCTGCTGAATGCTCTCGGCTTGTGCAGTTGTGCATCTACGAGCAGAACCTTTCTCAGAGTGAACACAGAACAAAAGTCACTTTAAAAGCTTATTAGCCAACGGGTGAATTAGCTGCATGAATAATAAATACGGATAGAGAAATGAACTGGAAAGCATGCGTCGTGTGTCATAAAAATGTTAGCGCTGAAGGTAGCCAGGTGCTTTAGTCGGCATTTCAGCAAATTCTTAAATAACTAGTGAGTTTAACTATAGGGATGGAAATTATGAGTACTTAAAAAAAAAAACTTGAACACATTTTTTTCTTTTATTTTTCTTAATCATTTTTGAATTATTAACAACAATAGCCTCTAAGCCCTGCAGGATCATTAGTAAGACAATACAGAAGTGTTTCCCACACACATCTGAGCATTAAGATCGCCATATTCTTTGTTAATGATACTAAAAGGGCTAACAGCAGAGATCGACCATGGCTTGTTGTGCAACAGAAAGAAATTAAAGCTATTTTTCACTAAATTAGGATACTATAATGGGATGTTTTGGTAAATGCAGTAACTAAAGCACTAGAAAAACCAGCGGCTCGTTTAACAAAATGCTTTTAATCGCTCTAAGTCAACAGAAAAAGCAATCTCTTTGGTAAGACATCTCTGGGAAACCTCCTCACTTATCTGCACCCTCCCCCTTACAAGAGGGACAGATAAAATGCACCATCACCGGCAGTCCACTAGCTACTGCTGTCCTTGTGAGGGAGGCACTTCTGCCATGGGCTGTAGGGCAACGCCAGCAGAAGAAAGAGGATCCCACCCACGATGAGGACAGCCCCCGCGCAGCCGATACACGATACTGACCAGGAGAGCTCATGGTGGAGAGGAACCGTGTGATCGCTGGCAAGTAAAGCCAAAACAGACTGGTGGAAAACCAGGAGGGACAGGAGCACCAGAACACCTGTGACGGAGGAACCAGAAAGAGTTATGAGAGGTATATTTGGATCAAGTTCGCCTTTTGTTGGGGTAACTTTGGGACTTTGCTTCCACCGTTACTGACCTGACAGAATGAAGCATACAGATGCTGGTTTAAGGAAAAACAGGATCTCCTTACTGAGAGCCATAGTGATGCAGATGGCGCCCATCACCATCAGAAACAGGCTGAATAGGGCCAGCATTGCTGCCGCCACATTCAGATCTACATGGGGAATGATGACAGTGTTAATTTAAGTGGATTTTGGACAGAACTCGATCAAAAGGCGGTTCGTTTTTTTCTGTGTTCAACGGGGAAAAATGTATCACATCTAAAAGACAGAGCAGATAAGTTTGTAACCAGCTGCTGCCTTTTAAATGCCGGCATTGTTTTTGTGTCATTGTAATGGTTGATGGGCTGTAGCGCAGTGTTAGGGGGTGTCAGCACAGAAGGAGACTGCCAGAGAGGATACCACTGACTGAAATATGATGAGGTGGTAAAAACATTAGAGGGTTACCTACACAACTGGAGCCTTGTTCTGTAGCAATCAACTGTCAGCTACAAAGCGAAGCGTGACGAGGAAATCGCTTTAAACGCGGACAAGGCTTTCGTCTGTAACAGCTAGTGGCAAGGTTGCGTAACCCGTGAACAAATGATACATAAAGCATTTTAAATTTGGGAGCCTATTTCATGGAAACAATATGCACAATTAGCCAGTTCACTAATGATGGGGGTGCCACAGTTGAGAAATGACAGTAACAAATTGCAAATGATTTCCAGTAGGAATGATAAAGCAGCTCTTGTATGCAGTTTGGTTTGACTAATGAAACAAGTCAAGATTAGCAATGGGAACGATCCCATGTTGCAAATCACAGCTTCCATGTTAAGTCGTGATGTTTCAGGAGCTTGCTCAAATAAAAGCTGCTTAAAATTCCACTTCATGAATCACTCTGTTGTAATGAACGCTCAACTAAAACTGTGACTGTATACCCGAACAAAATCTACAGCGAATGAATGTCTCGACGCACGCTCAGTCGTCCAAGTACGTAAATCTCAAAAGGTTGATTGTGTTCATCTGGACGCAGCGTTTTCAGTGGGAGAAACGTTTCGTCACTGTCCAAGTGATCTCCCAGCCCGTTGTTCATTCAGTGGTGCTGGTTTCAGTCATTGTGCAAATGTGCTGTTTATAAGGTTGGGGAAACCTGCAGTCAGCTGAGACTGAAGAAGTCGCTTGGATGAGTGACGAAACGTTTCTCCCACTGAAAACGCCGCGTCCAGGTGTGCAGTGAATTAAATGGGTTGACACAAGTTAAGCTGAACACAAAATCGGAAAAAACCCTTGGCTAGCATACGCTGACTTAGACTCTGCAGATAACAGTTAGTATTTTGACCTTTCCCGTGAAACCAGCCGACATCCAGGCCAAGACTTCCTCTTCCATGTGCCAGTCATTGTTTGTGAATGCTGAAATGTCATCGGACAATTTAGATTTTGGCAAATTTGCTTCCTCAGTTGCGCTCCACATGGACTCATTTACGTGAATGCAACCAGAGCTTTCTAAATCTGATTAGACTTCAGGTGGAATACAAATGGAAACGAGAAAGCTTGTAGTAATAAAAAAAATTGATTGTTTATCGGTGATATTTGATTCTGTGTATTTATTTGCAGAAATCTCTTTGCATAGAGTACACCGAAGACACATTTGAGTTGAAAATGTGATAACACAAGTCATATTTTTAATAACTATAGGAGACAGAATAAAAATGTAGCGGAAATTTTTGTGTTGAACGATTTTCAGCGCAATGGACTACAGATGGTACTCCCTCAAAAACCACCGATGCCACAGATGTAAATGCCATGTTGGATTTCCTGGAAAGTGCTTTTATTCCAATAACACAATCATCTTCAGATGTAAAAGGATTGGATAGATGTATGGATTCTGAATTACACTCCAAATGCATAATTTTTCATACTCGTGGCGACATTAAATCACTCGATTGAGGCTTACAGCGTGACAATGATGTGGCACCGGTGAACAATGAGATTTTAATGTACGTCCGTCTTTCTTCGCTCAGTGTATGACACCGTGTGATCTTAATACATTATGAAACTGCCAGTGAAATGGGAGGTTAGACAGCAGCTCGGAGGCACTTGAACGCAGCGTAGGCGGAATGCATTTCAAACACTCAGAGAGCAGACAATGGACAACCTGAAAGAGCGTGGCAAGGAGGTGAAGGGAGACACAGAGAAAACGGCGGGACAGAGAAATGCAGGGATAGATCATAGGAAAGGTGATGGCAGGAAGAGAGAGGATAAAGATGAAAGGGCAGAGAGGGCACAGGTGAAGGGGGGGGGGCAGTGAGAAGTAAACATGGAGGGGGAAAAAAAGGGACAACGAGAGGAGTGGGCAGATAGGGTAGGACAGCTGCTGAAAGAGCGCTGAAATAAGCGACTCACTTTTCTGTGTCGTCTTCTGAAACATCACAGCGTTTTCCCCTGTAGTAAAAAACTTGAAGTACGTGCAGTTCGATTCTGCAGGAGACAAAAGGAGAGCGAAAGACAAATGGCTATAAGTGACAAGAACACTGACAGGTAATCTCCTGTAGCTGCAAATGATCTTGATCATCTTTTTGAAATTCTAAAAGCCACATCCCCACATCCTCTTCCTCGTCCCACCCCTGGATGCTTTGGTTTCAATTATAATCAGCCGTGAACGTCAATGACAAGCTCAAGGTGACAACCCAGTGCTTCCTGCACAATTTGTATTCTGCCTCCTTGATGATGTGTTACAGTAATTAGAAATTGGCCGTCAAATAGATTGTGACACCTCTATCTGTTCCCTTGCGCATTGGCAAACACGAGCATGCACAACACGCGCACGCATCACTCTTAATTAGTGTGATCAAAGCCACATCCTCAGTGTTCTGGCTTGGGGATTTTTTTTCCTGCTGCAGCAGCTATAAGGGGTTTCAGCGAACACTGCAGCACTCTAAAGTCCCAATTGACAGAATTCAAATCCCGTCAACAAATAAAGGCTCGCTGTAGCTGGCCAGTCAGGCAATAATTGGACTTTCCTTTCACTGACCACAGAACATGTGTACACTTTAATCCCCAAAAGGAATTTGCGGGCCAGCATTTCCATCATCAGTGTCTGGCTCAGAAGAAAACCCTTAAAATAACATCTCACTTTTAAACTGGATAAAGGAACGTAATACAACCGGAAAGCCAGAACAGTCAGTGATGTAGCAGTTCATCTGACTCATGATCCATCAGTTCCCAGTTCACTGCCTGTACATTCAACAAATGTGACCTTGACCTTGAACACAGAATGGGTGAAGACAATATTGTAGGAGGAGTAGCAGGTCTTGTGAACTGTGCACAGACAGATGGATGGACACGTTGTCGCGGTATAAACTCATCAGTCATTTGACCGGATGAGCTCAAATCGGATCATTCAATGATGATCATTTTTAAATTCTGACGTTTTGGTTCTTCATGGAAAATAAATAAATCTGTGCGTTCAGAAATACTTGGGTTTATACTTAATATTGTTGTATGGACTAAAAGCTAAACTTTATATACATCCATACTATATTAAGATGAGATGTAATCTCAAATGATACTCCACGCATTTATAAATGGAATCCCTGAGCTTTTTCAGAATGCATTTATGCATCACTGTTAGTGCTATGTGATATCTCAATAAGGCTACACAATATCTTTGTTTAAGCAGAATTAAATTAAACCTTGGTAAATCTTCATCATCTTCATCGTCTATGAAGATGGCTACATTTAAAACGTATGATTATTTGTAAGACATGGTTTCTAACCATCCCTGAAACCATAGAAAAAGAAAAAGAAAAGATCAAAATGCGAGTATATTGTATTAGTGATGGGTGGTTTAGCTCTTTTCAAAGATTTGGCCCTTTTTGCTCGGCTCCCTTAGAAAAACCTGGCTAAATGGCTCTTCATTCAGGGCATTCTATTCTAGCCTAATTTAGTAATTATGAATTACGTTCCTTTTGCGTTTCGCTCATTTCTTTAGTTTTCCACACACCCTTGGATTTCAATCCTGCTCCCCGTCTCGCTGTCGCTAGCCTGTTCCGCTACACTTGTCGTCTTCTGACCCTCTGCCCTCTTCCTTCTTTTACATAATGGTATGATCCTAGCCTGTCTTTGCGTGGGATTGGTCTGCGTGGTGTGCCCATCAGAATAAAGTAGATTCTCAACAGAGCTAAGCAGGAGCGGCTGAAAAATCGGTTCTCCCCAGTGGGAGTCGGCTCTTGTCGTTTGCTACAAAGAGTCGGCTTATTTGCAAATGACACATGTTGCGTATATTGTTCTGTTGCCCTTGATGTGCTGCAGGGCGTTTGACTTTCTAACACTGTCTCGTGCATGTACTGCACTTACTGAGTTCCAGTAGTCTTTAACACTGCTGTTTAGCAGTTTAAAGGAGTCTAGAACATAAAAGGAGGTTTGTTTTGTTCTTTGACAGTGATTCTTTTTCCTGATGGGTGCAGGCCTAGACGTTCACTTGTTTCAGCTTCATTCCTTCCACATGTTCAAAAACATCTCACTGCAGCCCCATTACCCAGCAAGCAGGTACCCTGTAAAGCTTTCTCACTTGTTGTAATTCCTTGTCTACTTGTGTATGTAAGGCCTCTTTGGAGCGCCTCCAGGGTGTTCAGAATGCTGCTGCAAGGCTTCTGTTCAAGTCTCCCAAACACCCTCATGTTACACCCCTGCTGTTACAGCTGCACTGGC
>VVHJ01032366.1:0-19859 GCA_015107715.1 Tylochromis polylepis
GGGCGTAGGTGTTGATAGCCCGGATCTTGTTCTTACCATTCAACTGACTCCTTAGGACTTGCCTGACCCTCTGCAGGTACTTGGTGGTTGCAGTTTTCCTAGCGGCCACTCCTTCCCTCTCTTAGTTATCATCCGACTACACTTCTCCAGTCCGAACGACATTCCGATGTCATTGCTGTATATCCTGGTGGTGTGGATCAGTGAATCGATGTCTCGTTCACTCTTGGCATACAGCTTGATGTCATCCATGTACAGGAGGTGGCTCACAACTGCTCCATTCCGTAGTCGGTGTCCGTAGCCAGTCTTGTCAATGACCTCACTGAGGGGGTTCAGGCCTATGCAGAACAGCAGTGGGGACAGAGCATCTCCTTGGTAGATCCCGCACTTGATGCTGACTTGTGCTATGGGCTTGAAGTTGGCCTCTAGTGTCGTATGCCACATCCCCATTGAGTTCCTGATGAAGGCTGTTAGGGTCCTGTTGATCTTGTACAATTCTAGGCATTCCAGGATCCAGGTGTGGGGCGTTGAGTCATAGGCCTTCTTGTAGTCAATCCAGGCAGTGCACAGGTTGGTCGGCCTAGTCTTGCAGTCTCGGGTGACTGCTTGGTCTACCAGTAGCTGGTGTTTTGCACCTCTGGTATTCTTGCCAACCCCCTTCTGTGCCCCACTCATGTATTGACCCATGTGCCTATTCATCTTAGCCGCGATGATGCCTGACAGGAGCTTCCATGTGGTGCTGAGGCAGGTTATTGGCCGGTATGTACTGTGTCTTTTCAGTTTGCGATATATATATATATATATATATATATATATATATATATATATATATATATATATATAACAGTGGCATTCCATCAGGATAATATTTATAATTTAAAATTTACCAAAGTGGAGCAATCTCTCTCCTCTCATTTAGACAGTGCTGTCACAAAGCTCCTCACCTCTTTGCATCCATCTTTTACATTACCTCAATTTTGTTGCCACAGTTTGGAATTGTTACTGAAATTGCTTGTTTTGTTCTCACAGAAAACTGTAGCTGTCCCCATTTTATTTGCATGTCTGTAAAATCTTCACAATCTGCAATCTACACAACTAGCATTAGCCTGTAAATGAACTGATGAACTGAGCTGATGAACAACTCTTCCGAGATAGTTGGTCCACACAGGACAGCCACTAGAAACATAATTTATATAATAGGATGCTAGACAATAAATCGAATATAAAGTATTTAAAATGAGCTCCGCGTTAAACATCTGCAGTAGTAATATTAAACCATCTAATGCTGATTGGGAACTTTTTTCTGCAGAATAATTTTATTGACTTTTTATACTTTATGCGCAGTTTTGTTTGAAAAAGTTAAAAATTAATCTACCACTTGCCATTGTCCGCTAATAGCAATTAAGCTTTGGTAATATAATAGATATTTATTTAACCATAGAAGTAATTATATTTTACAATTCTTCAGCCAGGAAGGTGTACAGAAAGGTGAAGACGTGCATGTAGAATGCAGAAAAGTAGCACAAATGGTATTTTAAAATTTGATCCAGTTTATCTTTTTAATTTCTTAAATAGTGAAGGAAGTTGTTTGTGTGTGTGTGTGTGTGTGTTGCGGGTGGGCAACCGTCTCTGCTTACCTACCTGTAAAATTCACTGCACCTTACTAAACATAACAAGCATATATTGCTGTTTGAACAATGGGCATTTTAGCCTATGTACTGTACTTTTTTACCTCCTTGTGCTTTCATGTCTCACATGCAAGCTGGTGTGATGTTCAGTTTTGGTAAAAGCTCTCAAAATATTTTTTTTAAGTATCAACCGGGGCAACACTGCTTGTAGCCATAAAAGCATGTTTGTGTGTTTTTCTGCAACATTTATAGAAAATCAGTGTCTTTTCAGTTTGCGCTGATCCTCAGGTCAACCATGAAAATAGCTTTGAGTGGGAGAAGCCAAGCGTATGGCAAGTTTCAGTTGTATCATAGTGAAATTTTAACTGTGTTGAAGTTCTATTAACGGTGTTTGTAAAGTAAATACTGCATTAATAGGATTCGTATAAATGATTGTTTTCATTGTGTGACCCTAAATGCATTCCGTGCACATCTAAGAAAGTTGTTCTTTTATTCCTTCTATAGAAGGACATCTTTCCATTCATTCCATACTTGTAGTGGATTAAGTTATTTGCAGCGCAAGGTTTTATTTATTTATATTCAAACAAAAAACACGTCCAAATACACTTATGCTATTTTGTTAAATGTTTTGCCTTCACAGTTACTTATTATCTGTCACATATATTAAGCTTCTTTGTAACCAGAGACATATAGTAAAGGTCTGCTTGGTTCTAGTTACTGGTTTTTATAGCAATGTTAATTCTTTTAGAAAAAAACTTATGCAGGTTGACTAAATTTTGAAGTGTATGCTATCGAAAGAAAATAGATTGTTAAGCGTTTTATCTATGTGCAACCAGCATCCTTTCTAGGAGCTTAGTCAGAAAGGCTGCTAGTTCTTGTTCTATAATTCTTACATTTTTATAAATAATGGAGGAGACTTTCAGAGCGAAGGTGCATCCTGCACTCCTGAAGCCCATGGTTCCCAATTAGAAGCATGGATTGTTGCCAGAGCACATGTTTCTCCACTGTATTTGTTGGCACTTTTGAGATATACCCTCCTGAAGAATTAATGAAACCAGCAAACAAAGCAGCGCTTGCCACAGATATTTCATGCTGCCTTCACAAATTTGCCACTGTGCAGCAAGAGATTGTCACATAGCAGGCCTTAGTACCGCTGTTTTTCTAAATGGCTGAGGGAGCACAAATATATTGTCTTTCTAATTGTTTTGTTATGTGATAGTGCTAAGTAGACTATTTCATGCTCTATGCTATCAACAAACATTATAATTGCAAGTCACAGGGCAAAGGTCACAGTTTATGTCACCACAGCTGAATCAGTAGGAGTAAAAGTCAGCAAATTTCTGCATCTTTTTTTTCAAAAGAGCTAAAACACTTTTTCTTTTTCTTGAGTCAAGCAATAAGTCGAGACAGAATATAAAGGGGTTTAATGCATTTTAGTCCTGGTAGGGGATTATATTGAATGCAGAGAAGTCTCTACCATCCTTTTATTTTCTGAGCATCACAGTGTGAGAAGTCTTGGCCCAACAAAATTTAGCTGGCACCCCTCAGAAATATGGTGTATATTTAAGCAGCATGAGAGTTCATTGAGGTCTTGTTCATTTTATATTTATAGAGAAAACATGGCTTGTTCCTTAAAGAAATAAAGCGTGTCTTGCTAGTAAGTATGCCTGCTGTCTTGTTTTCCGAGAATATAGACTCCCATGGAGCACAGCAGTTACCTCTAAGACACACTGTGACAAAACTTTGAAGAAGAAATTAGGTTTTGGGCAAGTGGTCGTGTTACCAGCTGTCAGAAAGTATCTTCTTGTTTTGGTTGACATCCTTATTTCCTTATTGAAGGTTTTACTCTACACTGCTTTTTTAAAATTTTGTTCTTGCATATTACATGGTGCATCCTGTTGGTCTGATCAGCCAAACAACATCACCATTAAAAGCATTTGTATGTCTGCATGTCTAAGGGAGATCAATAATTAAACTCCTCATCATTCATTAACAACTGAAAAAAGAAAACAAAACAACTTGCAAAGCAACTTTAGGAGCTACAAATAGGTACACAATCAACACTTTTAATGTATTATAATTTATTTGTTTGCAGCTGCGATGACAAGTGCCAGCTGATGCTGATGGAATTTGTAACTTTTTCTACCACATCACTGGATCGGAACAGACATTTGGCTGATGTTAGACTGCTGAAGAAAGTTGGGGGAGATCACGGTCATGGTTAAAAGATTTCAGGGCTTTAAGATATTTCAGTACTGATTGGCAGGTCAGGAAACCAGCACATAGAGTTTGAGGAAAACGCTTCCCTATGCCCAATTACTAAATAAGTTACACCACATGCTGCATCGGCACTGAAGGATGTCAGTTATCGTAGAGAGAAAGTTTGATCAATTTATATATTTATGAGGCACATAATATTTCTGCCCAGGCCAGGATGGTCAGACTGCTGATCATCAAAAATAAAAAACAGATTTGTTTTTTGGGTTTTTTTTGCCTTTAGAACAATAAACTATGGTTTCTTTTGCAAATACATTGAGCATGGCAGGCTTGGCTATGTAGTGTATCTTGTGAGTGTGAATACTTGCGGCTTAATTATGTTTAATATACGTTTACTCATGTGGGTGTATTCAAATTTGCTTGGACCTTCAGTAAAGGTTAACTACCACAGGTTCCAATTTTACCCAGCCCACCCCACTGTCTCTGTCTCACATCCTCTCTTTTTTGTTCTGTTTCTCTGTCTGTTCAAAGGTCTGCGCTCACACTGCAAGCATAGCAAAAAAAAAAAAAAAAAACGCAGTCGCCTTTGTAGGTCGGGCGAATTACACGACGTGTCATGTTGGTCGTGTAGCAGGTAGCAGGGCCCATGGGAGATTTAGTGGCTTTAATTACATTTCTCTTGCTAGCCGTTGAGGAGAAAGGAATTAAATGGGACTGTTTTCTTAATCAGCTCTCTCTCGCTCAGTGGGTAACCACCCTAGCTTTCCAAATGAAAAAGTGCATTGAAGCGTAAACTCTTTGCTGCATCCAGTCATGCTTATGTGGTAAACAATAGTGTGTGTGTGTGTGTGTGTCTGTGTGTGTACTTGGCTGCGATGTGTTTTGAGTTTTGAGGATGGACATTTATTGCCATTTCCATGCTCTGTTCAGTGTGGGTTTTACTTTATCTGTAGTGTTGGATGGAAATATGTTTCTATTGATTGCTGTCCCTGGAAAGTGAGGAGATGCTGGTGGAAGAGCTGAAATAGTCTCAGCAAGGGGAACATGAACCTTTTGTGTGAGAAGATAGATCTCATAGTGAAGGGCCAGGCAGGTCTAAGAAAGACTTTAGGAAGTAGAATGCATGATTCATTGGATGTACAAAGCTTATTACAGAAATACAATAGATAATTGTAACAATGAGAAAGTCAGGCCCAGCTGGCTTTCTCCATTTTTCCCTCAGCTCTTTACTCTGTTTTTCTCTATTTCTCACATGCAACCACTGCTCACTAGAGCCCCCTCTGAGTCACATGCTTTCCCTTCTCAGCATTTTCTATTTTTTCATTTAAATCCAAAATTTTCAATTTTTACTTGTCATTGAAACTTTTCCTTAGCTTTAGCATCAATTTTTCCTCTGGATGCACTCTGACGGTCGAGCTGCAGCTGTGAATTTACTGCCCCATCAGGTACTTCTAATGTATAAAGTAGAGCATATAATGGTTATTGAACAGGAGAGAGTTATGGTGCGTGGTATTTATATCCTTGGCCCCTGAGTCCGATAACATGATATTGAGATTGAGCTACCCGCCAAGAGCAGGGCTGATTCGAGGAATACAGGACACACACAGTAAAGAGTAGAAAAGGAGAATGGGAATCCTATAAATGAAATTGAGCTTCCGTGGTTTAAGATAAGAAAGTCTATAGGTAAGGTAAAGCATTAATCCTGATGTATTTTGACATAGTAATATCAGGGGTCAACAAAGAGGTGAAGGATAAAGTTGTGACCTTTAATCTGAGAGTCATGCTGAGGTTATTTTTGACGAGGCTTAACCTCGTTCCCAAGAGGAAAAGCCAAGGAAGCCAGTGAAAGCAAACCCTCTTGCAGGACAGACTGAGAGAGGGACATCTGTGTGTTCCTTGTGTAGGAGTGTTTCCAATAGCAGCAGAGGTGTGTTTGTAAACACAAGAGAGAAACTTGAGAGGCTGATGATCCCATGTTCACTGCTGACAATAAGAGAAGGGTGCCATGGTGCGGATCGATAGCGCAAAGTGTTGGGTGGAAGGCACTAGGGGGGAGCCATACATAAAGAGCGGCAAAGGAAAGGAAGTTAACAGTAGCTACATGATAAGTGCTGGCAGAGAAGTGATTAGGACACAAAGCATGAAACGACATGGACTCTTTTTTTTTTTGTCTTTTGTGCTACAGGACCTACAAACAACAGAGACAGTGTTTGACCTTGTTTGAAAAATTTATGACACATGTCACTGAGGATGTAGCACTATCTTAGTTTCAATGAATACCAGTGGGTATGAGGATTTTTTAAGGTTATCGTTTGCTATATGTATTTTTGCAAAAAGGAAAAAAAAAATACAGAAATACTTAATTGACTGATGAGGAAGAAACTGCAAAAAAAAAAAGAAAAGAAAAAGTGAAATATTTTGTCATTAAGAGAAACAGAGACATACTTTTTTTTTTTTTTTTGGCAGTCTGAGGGTAGTATTTATGAGTTTTGTGGGTTTTTTTCCCTGGCATGTAGGACAGCAACAAAGCCTTTCCACTTCTGTCATTCTCAGGCAAGTGTTTCAATGGTGCTCCAACTCTGGTTGAGGATCTTGACCCCTGCCTCCACGGGCCTCTGACATATAGATTTGGGTCACCAACTTTTGTGTTTCCCCTCCAGTGTAGCGCTTTGCTTCTGATGGATCTATTCTGGCTTCTGATGACATGAAAAGACTAGTTCCAACATCTCTGCCTCAGAACGTTATGCTGTAGTCAGCATGTTAGCAGGTTGACAAAGTCCTTATCCAGAGGATGCCCGGAGAATTGCTTTTGGTGGTAAAGTTCATCCTTTATCCTAGAGCACGCAGTAAGGTGGGCAATATCGAGCTCTGGTATAGGCTCAATTTGGTGCCGTTATTGTACGCTGTTGACCATCAGACACTGTTAGTACTAGCAAAAGCTAAATAAATCAATCCTTGATTCATTTAGCGTTCTCTGCATGTTGCTGGCAGCACCTCCATCTCATCTAGCCACACTGCCCAGATATTCTTTTGGATATTTCTGGGATGTACACAAACATGTAATTTTAGATTGCCAAACTCATAGCGTGGCGTGTCAGTAGTGTTTATCAGTGGGCAGAGGAATACTTGCTCCACCATATCTTCAAAAAATAAATCCTGGCTGTCACTCTTCTGAAAGACAAATACATCTACAGAGGATGCCATGGTTTATTGATTATGCTTACATAAATAATATGGCCATTATGCTAGCTGGTACCCAAACATTGATATACAGAGATGGTGCTTGTGAGTCAGAAGTGGAACAAAAAACAGGGAAATAGAGACCCTGTAGGCATTATTTTGAAACAAGGTCTGTCTGTGCTTTCTGCTATCCTTGTGGATTATTTTTTTATGCATGTGGTGTGTGGGTGTTTGGATGGTAGTCGTTTCATCAGCAGGAATGGAATCAAGGTCATCCAGGCAGCACCCAATTTCAATTATCCCTTGGTCACTTGAAACATCTAAAGAATTAAAACTCCTCCATTCTCAGAGAGATTGCCCAGTATTTTCTGTTGTTTCTGTGCAGCTTACACAGAAATAGGCAACGTGGCTCCGTATGCTTGCCTTTTTAACAATTTGCTTTCATTTTTATCATCTCTTGAACCATTCATATGACCTCCAACCCTATCTGGCCTTTTTTTCATAAAACCGTGTCCTTTTCAATCCCATTTGTCATGCAGGGATAGTTGACCCAATCAGTCAGGCCAGAATATTATCAAATATGCTTCTGGTTTCTAACACCAGCGAACCACTTATGGTAATATTTTGAACCACCATTTCCCATGTGGTGTTTCTGTTTGACTGTTTTGCATTTTAGGAAAAATACTGATACTCTCCACAGTGTTGACGTGCATCTGGAATGACTATAAATGCACACTTGTGTGTTGGCTCAGCAAACACGAAATTCATTATGCAATATAAAAAGGTGTGCTCATGTTAAAATACAGCTTACATGGCCCAAGTGCTCTTCTGTTTTGCTGACATTTTTATCACTTTCAACTTTTTTATGATACTCAAATAGCCAATGTGTAGTATCAGGCCCAAATCTTCTTATATTTATCTCAGATGTAAGCAAGTATAGAGTTCTTAGTCCAGTCTGGATAACAGTTCATACTGATAAATGAAATCACCCTTTGCTCAGGTAAAATTATTGCATAAAATAAAAAAGCAAAAGACAGCTAAATTGAAATTGTATTATGAGTAGGATTAGTTAGGAGTGTGTGTGTGTTTAACTTACAATATAATTTGTATTATTTTCCAAACAAACAGCCTGAAGTAAATTAACTTGGCCCTGGTTACTGTCTACAATAAAACCATTCTGCATCTCTACTTAAAACACTTGATAAAAAGTTTAGCTGTTTTGCATAATATGTTAAAGTTCTCAGCTTTCTCATAAATTTGGATTCCACTTGTGCTCTGTCCCACTTGTTCTTCTCTTGTCTAAGCGAATATGTATTTCTGAGTTATGGATTGAAGAGCTAGGTTGACCGTGAAGGCCATTTTGAAGATGTGAAGCAGTGGACAATTATCACCACTTTTGAATCAACAAACAACTTCAGCTGGTAAGCATTCTGACCTATGTGTGTGCCTGGGATGCTGCATGCCAGCATTACAAGATAAGATCCTCCTACGGCTTGAATGCGCAGCTAGACCTGAATGTCATACTTTTGCTTAACAATGAGATATTTTTCCACTGCTATCCTTTTTCTCTAGAGAAAAGTGAATACGTGACTACCAGCCCGAGTTAAGGTGGGAGGCATCAGGTGATTCTGAGTTTAGCCTGGTGTGGCCTCAGATTTGCACTGAGATTTAAGGGTATATTCTGTGTGTTGTCACAACCGCCTGCGAAGCCTCAAGAAGACAAGCGTAACGTGGTTCCCGTAAGCCCCCTTAGACAGGAATCAATACCCTGTCTTCCTTCACAATGCTGACCCAAATTAAATCCATAGAGATGTAAAACAGAGGAAAGCAAAAACAATGAAACAAGGAAATTGATTCTGGAATTTACAGCTGGACGTATGATGGCACAAGCATTATAACAGACATTAGTATATATGCCAGATCAATCACTGGTATAGACAGAAATAGTAATAAATTGTGACAACTGAATATTGCATCATATAGATGTTGGTTTTGTGTAACATTTTTAGTTCAGCTTTCTTCCTATCAGGCTACTGTTTTGTTTTATGTAGTATTAGTTGCTGTAGTAGTCAGAGTGCAAAAAAGCACTTTTCTGTCTCTTTGTCCGGTCCCTGATCCCGACCAAAAGGCCAGAGTGTGTACAATGGGACATGTTAACCTTGTCACTGTCTCTGTTTTCTTCCCACCCAACAAATTTGTTATTTCTCTAAGGTGTTAGTAGGCCACAGATACAATATGACAAAGACCAACAGGACCAATAATTGCTTACTCACTATATGTCACTCAGAGCAGAACAGGCTTTGTAACAATGTGGGCATTCTTGTTCGCTTTCAGACCCATTTTATTTTCTATCTCTGAGTTTCAGGTCATGGCTTTGAACAACATGCTGGAAATACTTTTAATGAGTGAGGCTGCTCAAATAATGCAGTTTTATTATGGACACTGCTCTTGCAGCGATATGAACAAGGTGTCCTTTGGCATCCATAAAAGTGATACGTGGGCTACTGCAGTAGTGAGACAGGCACTCCCAACTCACATGGAGATTGTTGTCCAGGACTACTTGGGGTCACATTTAAACGCCATTAAGAGTCATTTATCTGCAAAACAGAAAGCCCCCAAACAGCATACTAACCATAGTCTCCAAACTGAGAAACCTGGGATTTGTCAGCTTGGACACACTTCCCGTGTCCTCATCTTTTTGAACAGTATTGCTAGCTCTTTGCATCCAGTATTGCCACAGCAGGTGGCAAGCCACTGACTGAAAAGGACACCTTCATCATCTTTATGACTCCAGTGGCTTCTGACAAAACAACCGTGCTGGATGCACTGAAATGATAATGTGCTGGATGAGCATGTCCAATCCTTTCTTGGGGGGGATTTTTACAGTGTCTTTCAGGGTGCCGCTAGCTTCACAAATCAATAATTTGAACCTCACTCGCCTAATAAGAACTCGAAATAAGTTTGCTAATGGTTTAAGGTCAGGGGAAAAACTTGTAGACAAAGGAGTTTGTTTACACATTTTGTATATTTGCTAAATTGTGCCCCTCTTGAGGCAAAAGCTACTTGTTTCTATTTTTATCCTACCACTTATCATCCTTTGTTAATAGCTATTGCTGGTGTAAATAATGATTTTGCCTCAAGGTACCGTTTATCCAAGTCCTTATACCTAAGCTGAAAAATAGGTCATTTGTTACTGCAGTTTGAAACGGCCCTAATGAACAACGGAGAAAAATATCATGGAAATGTTTTCTGATTTGAAATGAGACAATCTGCTGAAGAATCTAGATGCAAATGCAAGTCTTAGGTTTCTAAAAAAATAATAATTTTGATTGACAAGGTACTCATGGAGACCTAATGTATTATAGGGCAAGGGTCTTGGTCTTGAGGAAACATCAGATACAAGCTGCTACTATGGTACATGCATATTTGACTGGTAAACAAGATAGCAAATAGGGACTTTCCAAGTCATAGGACACAAACTTGTGTCTAATACTCATTTCAGACTTGTGCCTAAAGCCATATCTGTTTAAGCTCGAGACTCTTGTGTACTTAATACCTTTGAAGTCAGAAAGAAAAAGCAATGAAGTCACCAACAAACAAGAAAAGAGGGCATTCGGGGAATTAAATTGGTGGCTTAGGCAGGCATGGCTCAACCCATTCCTGGCATGTCATAAAAATCAGAAATCTTCATGAGACACTTGAAATCATCCTTGAATAGCTGACAGAATGGGGACCTGGTATAAATAATTAGAACAGTTTTCAGCATGTTTGTTATTAGAAGTGGAAAAAGCCTGGCATACAAGGCTGCAGATTAGTAGACGTAAAGATGATTTCACTTGATATAATGGACTGAACTGGAGCAGACATGACAGTGCTTTAGACAGAAAATTGTGAAATACTGAAGAAATTCAGTCTCACCACAGCTGTGTGTCACTCTGGATCTTTGAGTGGCAGTGGCACATTATCGTGGTGTCAGAACAGAAATCCTTCCTCCCTCCTTTTACTCCCTCTAAAACTAGCACAGGTCCCTCGAGGCCATAAGGGAGATAGCTTCAAATTGATAATCACCAGTATTCATTATCATGGTTCCTGGATTTACTCTTGAGTTCATTTCCTAATTACTTGATTATGTATCGAAAATTATTCATTAATGTTTTCCACTTGCAACAGTTTGCGCAAGTCATTAATTACTTTGAGTGTCTCTCGATAAGTAATGATTGGTTCCCTCTCTGATATACCCCCCTGCTGCTCAGCTCTTGTCACATACAGGCACATTGTTGTACATCAAGTGTTGAGGCATTTTCTATTATACTGAAGCATGACAGAATGAAAAACCACAACATCACTCTCGTACATTGAAATGTGACATTTCACAGCAGGTTGTTTTCGATTTTTTAAAAATAATGTTAGGTTCACTTTTAGTTACATAAAATGTAACCTTTGATTATATATTATATATCATCTTGTAGGCAAATTTGTCTCATTGCTTAAAAAAAATGTCACTAACAATAACAACAATAAGAAGAATTTCCCAGAGGGGAAAAAAAAAATCTGTATTTGCAACAATAATATAAAAAGAAAAATCTTGTTCTGTCTTTGTCCATCCTCCAACTCTCCAGCTTCATGAAACTTCATGGTGGCTTTTTTTACCGTCTTGCTGATTGCTCAAAACCAATGATCTATCTATCTATCTATCTATCTATCTATCTATCTATCTATCTATCTATCTATCTATCTATCTATCTATCTATCTATCTATCTATCTATCTATCTATCTATCTATCTATCTAGTTGGTAACTTAACTACTCTTCAGACCCGGCATGAGGATTGTACCGGTTTATATTAATGACATAATTAGTATTTTGATAGCATATCATTTTCTTTGAAAGCTGGATGGTAGTCAGATTTCATGACTGCATAATTTCCTACATATTTAAATGAATTAATAAAATAACACAACAGAAATAATTTCTTAAACTTATTACTGTATTCTGTGAGTTTAGAAGTGCACTTTTGTTCTTTCTACTGAAGTATTCTGAAACTATCCATAATGCATTAGTGCTTGGTCATTTTCAACTCTATGCAGCCACTCTCTTATCTTTTTTTTTTCAGAGTAAAATCAGCAAAAGTTGCAATACCATTAGAATGGTCTTAGATTGATATTGAATTGCCTTACTTCCTCTTTAAGTGCATTTCAAAGCATGGCATGCCTCCTTTGGGAGAACACAGATGGACTGTTTACCATCCCTGTGTCATCTCATATTTTCCTCATTTCACATGTTTAGTTTTAAATCCTCTCCGAAGGACATCTCTTCCCCCCTTTTTTTCTTTTTTCATTATTTAAAAATGATTCACCTCAGACATACGGCATGTGACATTTTTGGGCACTACTGACTAAGAGACACATTCAGGCTTAGCATGAAATGTTGACAGTTCTTTAAAAGCTTTTATTCAGCTGAAAAATTTGACACTGGGTGTGGGCAACGTGTAGTATTTTTAGCTCTTATGATCAAATAAGCCCTCAAAACTGTTTAATGCTGCTGATAATATAAGAGGAAATTATCATGTGGCTTAATTTGCTTATTTGGTCTTAGTTTTGAAATGCAATATTATGAACAGTATTATATTACAGTGAATCACAGTGTGGTCACAGTGTCAGATTCTGAGAACCGGTATGCATGTTTGTGGGTGACATACTCTTCATTACCCTGTATAATATAAATCCCTTTCATTTGCATTTGAGTGTCTGAAAAGCTGGTTACAAAAAAAATTAGTTATTATATTTGGTCCATGTTAGGCTTATAAGAAGCATTGTGATTTGGATATGATTAAAATATGTGTAGATTATGTATAAACTCAGGATGATGAATAGAATTTAATCACAAAGATAAAGAGCTCTGTACAGCAATATTTGTATTTCCATCCATCAATGCCCATGGACATACCATTCTTGTGTGTGTGTGGCTTTGTGCGTCTCAAGCCCTGAGGAGTCTTTGAATACTTACAGTACGTGGGTGCAGTTTTGCATTGCTGCCACTCTTTACAGTTTGAGAGACTCAGACACAGGAGGAAAGAGAGAGTCATTTGGGTTCATCTTGTTCAAATTTAAAAAGGCACAGAGCAGAAAGCCTGTGGAAAGTATAAGGAAGGTGCAGTATATATAATCCAACATGCTATGAGTCATCTTCCACATATTTTCTGCTAAACATGCATGCAGTCTTTTTTTGCTACTCTTGTAAGTTGATGTTCCCATCCCTTCAGAAGTCAGGTGAGATCACTGTAAAAGTCCTTTTCACTCATTTGTAATTCAGAGCACTTTAGAAGCCCAGAACTGTGTAGCCAGTGCCTGAACTTATCAGAAATTACTCGGTAAGACAGTAACAGGGGGGAATTCTGCCTCCTGAAAGTAAGAGTACTTTACAAATATTATTTCTGCCCCATTTGGCCAAGATTCTCAGCGTCCACGCACAGATATGCTGACTTAACTTGCCTGTCTGATGGTGGAGTAGTTACTGATTTGGACAGCGGTGCACCATTAAATGACAGTATCAAATAATAACTTTTGTCTGAGGTTAATCTGCGTCATGTCTTCTTACAGTAAGTCTATCTTCTTACCAAATGTGTAAGGTAATTTCTGCACTGGTTAGTGAGGCTTTAAATTACTTGGGGCATCAAAGGTATGTTATTTAATCAAATCACTTGTTATCAATGTAATATAGATGATAGTCAAATATCATATAAGTTGTTTAAAGACTGCAAGGGAAATTATACACTTGATAATACCTGGATTCATATCTTTGTCACAAGACTACTGGCCATAAGAAGACATATGTTTTTCTATTGAGAATAGGAAAGTGCAATACTGCAAATAATATAAACTAGTGCAAGTGGAGTTATTTTTCCCTGCATCACAATATGTATTTTAAAGGAGCAAATTCAGGTCAGCAGTCTGCCCTGTCACCTTGTATTCAGTCAGTTGAAACATGGATGTTTACGTGGCTACATAGTGTAGCACACTGGAATGAAACTAGTGAACTAGAAGCTCCAGAAAACCTGAAGTGGAGAGAAGCCTTTTTTATTTTTTTAGTTTAGAAGTCATAAGAGAAATTTATGTTTAGGAACTGCTGGCAATGGGTATCTTTCTATTCACAAATGAATTACCTTTCTATATTCACACTTTTATTTGAAAGAGGAGCAGTCAGTTAGTTATCCAAGTTTCCCATTATATGCATTATACTATAAAGGAGCAAGAAGGTGACATATTGAGGTATGACTTTGTGAAAAGCTTGTAACCTGCTCCTTTGGCAGGTTTAAACACAAGGTGCTCCATGTTCATGTGTGCCAGGGAGCACATGTAGTTACATGTACCACAAGTGAGATTCTCCCATTGTTAATGGCAGTAATTGACATGCAAGAGTGTGCTTCAGTGAGAGAAATGTTGTTTTCTACAAGGCTACAAGGTGCACCTGAGTCACTCGTCTAGCAGTTCCTTTATCAGAGCAGAGCAGCAGGATGAAGGAGCACATCTTGGACTGATAGTGGTGCTGCCGCTGCTGACTAATCCTGCTCACTGCTGGTGAAATAAAGAAATACATAACCAAGGACTTGGAAAAAGGAGTGGAGTGAAAAATTCTGTTGTATAAAGAGCAGTTCAGAAGCTTTCAGTCATATAGAGGAGATCACCACTCCTGATCTAGCAGTGGCTGAAGACAGTGTCTTGGATTGGAACAGATAACAGAAAGAATGAGAGATAGCGAGCGGTGTATGTGATCACATAGTACATTTAAAAACATCCCATTGATTTTCACAAATCAAATTTTCAGGATGGCGCTGTAAGTATATTTAATATGAGAAGACTTTGTGTGTATTAAAAGAAGTACATTCAATTGTAATGGCTTCTACATAACCTCCTGGTGTACCTTTTATGGTGTCTGAGTTCAAAATCTGTTATTGCATTTTACACTCGACACACACATTAGTGTGGGAGATGGAAGGAGGTGGAATGCAGCAGTTCGATCATTTTCTTTCTCTCGTTTGTTTGTGTAAATCACATTTCTAAGCCCTTTAAAGGGAATTCACAGCCACACATTTTAGCAGTTGAAGACGGCCAATATTCGAGGGTGGCTTTTATGTCATGTCTTTGCAATATGCAAACAGGAAAATCACTACAAATTTGCGCAAATATGTCTTAAGTAGGATGCAGCAAAAAGGAGAGAAAAGAATGAATTGCTTTGCTGAAATGAAATTTGGGAAATGAATTTAATGTGATTTTACAAAAAATGCAGACAGTATGAGAAATGAAGTTCGCTGTCAGTGTTTAACAGTGAATAACAGCACATCTTCATGATTGCAAAACCCTCAGAGTCCCTGTAAGTGATGGGAAGTGGGCTATGACTCCAATCATGTCAGACAGAAAGAAAACCTGAATTCAAAGTCATTAAAATGGTTCATTGCTCTATTTTCTAATTTACTATGATTAATAATAGGCGATGAACAACATATACTCCAAGGAGTTCTTTAATTTGCAGAAATTTACACAAATACATTCCACAAGGACACTTTCTGGTTAGTGAATAAAGCTATGAAGAAATTACAAACTGATTATGACATGATTTAATAGCACATTCCATAAAACTTATAGTAGCGACTAAAAGCTCTGTACGTCAATTTATACACCCATACTTTACCAATAAAAGCATTTCAGAGCAAAGCTCTGTTATTGAGATGCTGAAAGCACAGATTTGTGCAACGCTGTCAAAATGCACTGACTGGAGCTTTGGGAAGTATTGTACTTCTTTGTAGTGTCTTTTTGCCACAATGAGTATTTTCAATACTAAATAGATAATGCAGAAGTCTAGAGGCACGGAAGTACCCTTCCCCTCAGCCTGTGCAGAGTGTGCTGAATATGGGTGATGTTCTGCCCGGAGGCAAACTGTGGCAATAAAAAGACTTTCAGGCGGACAGGTTGTCAGCACACGCTTAGTTACTGATGGTGCAATTGCTGCTCATTCTGGAAATCTTGAAGGCTCGGATGGATGCATGATAAATGTACCTAAAATGTCCACAAAAGATGGATTTATGAAAAGTGCAGTGATATTTCTTACAGAACCTGGCATAAGCAAAAGCATGACAGCGTTTTCAATGTACAAACTAACCAGCCAACTGTAATAAGTAACTGGAAAGTGAAAATGTTATAGCCCTCCTACCTCTTGTCTTCTTACCTTGGCCAGAACAGTACTGACTCTTACATATCTGTTTAAGACGCCTTATTTCAGTTAAAATTGTTGCCCGGGTTCAAGCCAATAGAACAGGTAGATGGCAACAAAATCAGGTGAATGTCTTAATATTTTCACTTGTTACTTTTTCATACACTGCTCTATATGAATTTTTCTTTTGGTCTTCTTCTAAGGTACTATCTGCAAGTGAATAGCTAAGATCGAGGTCAACCTACTCAAAAGAAAAGCGCCTTGAATGGCATGTTGAATTAACACCGGGCTCAGCATTCTTTCCATGCAGATTGAAGAAGAAGTCCTGCATCTTCCTCTGGACTTCAGAAAAGCTCAGTGAAAGACATGGTACATGCACCCATTCCCCCTCGCTATCCACTTCCTTTGAAAGGATGACAGCTACATCACAGTGAGTCAAAATTTTGAAGCCAATACTTGGCAGCGCAGCAATATTTTTTTTTTTCTTTCACTGAGCAGAGGAAATCAGGGATCCTACAGACATCACAGAATTCACTTTATTTCCCTTGCTGCCTGTGCTCCCTCTGTTGTTATCCTCTGAAGGCTCAGTATGACCCCCAAACACAGCAGACTCACTTTGTTGTTATTTTCAATATAAAATATCCATTCAGGGATTACTTGATGCTTCTCAGTGTTTATTCTCTTCTCCGCCTACATAGTTCCCACTAAATGCAAGACAAATTGAGCATTTTCCAAACAGGCACTTCAGTAGAAGTATTTGTCAGAATCGTGCCCCATGTTAAAGCATTTGACAGTTAATAGAGCATGTGCACACGGCCATGGCGATGAGTTTTGAGCATATTTTAGGGAGAGCAGTAGCAGTCGTCCTTATGGCTATTAACCACTCAATTAAGACTAAATAGAGAGAAAATCATGAATACAAAAAGTGACGGAAGAAAGAGGAGAAAGAAGAGTGAAGATCTTGGCCACCCAGTAAACTCAGAAGAAGCTACATGCATCTTTGTTGTGTTCTGCATCATTGATCTCCTCCTGCAGCCTCACCCACTAAGCTCTGGTCATACTTGCTATCATCCCACATTTCTCATTGACTTGCTCGATGGGTTTTTGTCTCATTCGGTTTCCTGTAAGCCAGTGCAGTAAAGCCCCACCCCAAGCTACCCCTTCTACAAAAACACACAGACAGACTATAATTTGCATAATCTCCACATCAAATTTCTGTTTTTACACTGTCGCTGTTACTTCTGTTATATTGAAAAAGTACAGTCATCCATTACAATTACTCTCTTTGCAAAAGAAAAGAGGGAAATAAAAAAACCAAAACATAATCTTGTCATCTGCTGTGTGTTTTGTGGCACCTGTGTGAACCAGCACTGCTGTTTGCAATCAGAATGAATGCTTTACAGGACACTCACTAGGGTAAGGCCAGGGTTCTCAAAGGTGAGCACTGCCTCAGTGTAAGGCATTTATCACCACCACTGTGGGGATGGAGGAATCATGCTCTGAATGTAGAGTGATATTATGGGATGCTGGTCTTTTGATGTTGCCAGTGATAAACATTATGCTTGAGGCCAAGTGTGTCTTCCGTCATTATTTAGAGGACGTTGAATTGGAATTCCTTGCCTGTAGGCTGACCTGGATTACTTAGTAAATGGCATGTTTACAAACAAGCAACCGTGTCGTTGTGGGAGAGATAATAGATATTATGAATATTGTTTCCTTTATTTTGTTGTATTTCACTATAGAATCCATGCTGCTGAAATACAGTAATGCGCAAAAGTCTTGAGCTGCTAGCTGTTTCTTTATATTTCATTCCTTTTCAGCCTAGTCCTTGACCATTTTCTGATGAATGTTGAACCACTTAACACTGACCTCAAACATTCAAGAATAAAAAAGGCACCTAACTCAAGGGATGAATTAGTGTCTACACATAACTGACAAGTCGGCAGAGTTGGACAAGAACTGGACTGAAAATAAGTGGCAACAGGTCTGATGGAGTGACGAGTCCAAATTTTAAATCTTTGGTTCAAATTGTTGTCAGTAGTTACAGAGGAGGTCAAGACAGAGGTACAACAATGAGTGTGTAGAACCATCTGTAAAACATGGCAGAGCCTCTGTCATGGTTTGGGGCGGCATTTCAGCCAGTGGTTTGGGAGATTTTGTTAAAATTGATGAAATTATGAACACACAAAAATATCATCAGATGTTGATCCACCATACAATACCATCTGGAAAACATCTGATTGGCAGCAGTTACATGTTTGAGCATGGCAATGATCCCAAACACACTGCCAATGCAGTAAAAACATGCCTGGATAGGAAAACGCACAGTGGAACACTATCAGTCATGGATTGGTCTCCCCAGAGCGGGGACCTTGAAGCGGTGTGGGATCGTCTTGACAGAGAACAGAACAAAAGGCAGCCGACATCCAAAGAAGAGCTTTGAATGTCCTTCAAGAAGCCTGGAGAACTATTCCTGAAGACTGTTTAAAGAAATTACAAGTAAGCTTGTCTAAGAGAGTTCAGGCTGTGCAGAAGAATAAAGGTGGTAATACCAAATATTGACTCTTAAGCTCATTAGAACTGTATAATCTCTATTTTTGTCTTATGTATTGTATTTCTGTGTGTTTGCACTTGTTTTAATAAAGTGCTGCTCATATTTCCAATTTTTCTCAGAAAATATAAAGAAATGAGGGGTGGTTCAAAACATTTGCAGATTAAATGAATACAGTTTCATATAATAAAAAAGTTCATATTAGTTCACTGAATTTATGTTTTTCCAGTATTTTTATTCATGCAGTACATCTGTAACTCATTACACTTTCAGTCACTGTATGTGCTAATGTTTATTTTTCATTCTTTTAGCTTTATTAATTCTTTTAGCTTTATTAATTCTTTATACATTTTAAAATAGTATGTAGATCCACTGATTTTTTTTTTCCCCTTTTGCCCAAGTCTGAGCTTTAGAAAAGGCAAAAACACCTGTGATCTAGCTGGCAAGAATAACCTGATAATTGCAGATCTTTATTTTTATTTCTCTTTTCACAGTGTCTGATAATGTAGTAGTTGGAATTGCAGTCTTGATTCATTTTGTTTTAATGGTGACAAAAATAGATGCATTAAAACATGGAATTATTACAGAAATATTAGGCCAAAACAAAGACATACAAACTGTTCACATGTGCGCCATTGTAGATAACGAGTTTAAAAGAGCATCTGTTGCCATGCTCTGAAGATGGAGAGGGTGCTGCAGTAAATGTGTGCTGTTATGGCAAATGTGTCCAGAGAATAGAATCTGCATTCTGTTATCTGGTAATGACCACAAATCTGTGAGCAAACAAAAATCATTTCAAATCCTAAAATAAAGTAGTTACCGGCTGTCGCAGGATCAATTAGTGATTCCTTTTTCCGTTAAAACAATGATAAATATCGTCGGCTGGGGCTGATTGCAGACCTTTCAGTCTTGTTCTTCCACTTCTTGTCACTTATCAAAAGGACACATCTGACTGGCTCGTAAACACCCAGTTTCAAAGTCCCATTCCTGTTTTGAGTGGTACGGCAAAACAGAAACAATATATCCCTCGAATTCTGACAAAGTCTGATTCAAAAAATAAATAAATAAATAGAAAAAAA